>QEPC01002794.1:2196616-2235157 GCA_003113815.1 Sphenodon punctatus
CGTTGAGACATCCAGGCGGAGATATCAGAGAGACAGTTGGTGAGACGAGCTTGAACAGATGGGGAGAGGGAAGGAGGGGAGAGAGAGTGGAGTGTCATCAGCGTAGAGGTGATATTAGAAACCATGGGAGGCAATGAGTTTGCCTAGGGACAGGGTGTAGATATAGGAGAGGGCCAAGGACAGAGCCTTGAGGAACACCAACCGAGAGGAGAAAGGAGGAGGAGGTGGAGTTGGCAAGGGACACACTGAAGGAGCGGTCAGAGAGGTAGGAGGAGAACCAGTCAAGGACGGAGCCAAGGCAACGAAGGGAGTCCAGCAAGAGTGAGTGGAAATATTCACAGTGTGTTTGTGAGAGAGAATGAGTGAGTAAATGGTGTGTGTGTGTGAGAGAGAATGAATGATGCGTGGGTGCAAGAGAGACTGGGATGGACTGGTGCCAGCCCAGAAGGGAAGGGACACATATAGTAAACTGTTAACTTTTACATTTCAACACAAGGGGAAATTACATGAGTAAAAAAACCTGCAGTTTAAGAACCTAGTTAAGACAGCATTCCAAATTATACTCAAACTCTAACATGACAGTAAATTGTATGTTAAGGCAACTGTCTCATACCTTTCTATTACTACAGAAATACCGTACCTATAATACAATACTATTAGCTATTTCAAAGTAACCTTCACAAATGAAAGGGAAACGTTCATTATCAAAATGTTATGAACTAACAAATTAAACTGCATACGTTCCTCATAACGTTCAAGTACCATCCACAGTCACCATACCATACATATGCAGTTTAATTTCAGTTTAAATCATAAAAAGGTTTTTGTTAATGAATGAGAATGAGGGAAGAATATAGATTGGGCGGATATTTAATAAATGGTAGACTGTCAGTTTCTTTCTAGTTTCTTTCCCTTTCATTTGTGAAGGTTACTTGGAAATAGCTAACAGTATTGTATTATAGGTACGGTATTTCTGTAGTAATAGGAAGGTATGAGAAAGTTGCCTTAACATACAATTTATGGTCATGTTTGAGTATAATTTGGAATGCTGCCTTTACTAGGTTCGTAAACCGCAGTTTTTAAAAAACTCTTAATAATGAAGTAGTGGGAGAACAACCCCCATCCAGGGGCATTAAGAGATAACTCCTAAATAGCTCCCTTTTGGAGTAGGGTGGTTAACTCCTGCCAGAAGTGTGTCTTGTGAGAGGAGTCCCTAAAGAGGGATGGGGGGCAGGGAATAGCCGTTTTTGACTATACCTAGAACCCATCTGTCCAGGGTGATGTCATCCCAGGCTAGGAAGAATGGCCTGTACCTATCCTGAAAGAGGTAGTTGGCTTGTTGGTGACACTTGACCTTATGTGCTTCAAACTTGCTACTGAGGCAGGAGCCCTGGGTGGTCTGGTTGTGTGAGAGTTAGGAATTTTTTTTTCAGATCTTGATCCAGTTTGGCTAGAAAGAATGTTGGAAGCAAGACTGTTGTTGTGGTATAAACCTCCATTAGTGGAAGCAGGGGTGGTGCTGCTTATGGTAGGCCATCGAGGCCAATGACCTGTAGGGGTGTCTTTGGTTTTCATTCATGACTCCCTGCACCCTCGTGGTTTGGTTTGGCAGGTGTCCTTTGACTTTTACAGGGTCTCATCAGCTAGTTTGGAGAAAAGGCCTTCTCCTTCAAATGAAAGGTCTTCTGTCTTGCCTTGTTGTTCAGTGAGAATGTTGTGCTTCAGAGGCACATGTCGACGGATGGTGACAGCTGTTGCGATTGCTCAGATGGCACAGTCCATGGCGTGCATAGCTGCTGTCAGCTGGAACTGTGTCAACTGGAAGCCTCCCTGTGGAGTGCCTTTTTCTGTGCTGGGTCATGTGTTACAAGTGTTTTGGCCGATAGAGCATGCTGGTAAACTGCCATGGCTGCCGAGTAGTTCACTGCTCGAAGCACCAGTGTGGCGACTGAGAAGGATTTTCTCCCTAGGACATCAAGGCACCTTCCTTCCTTGGCTGATAGTGAAGTCTTTACTGTGCCCACTTGTGGGCTGCTATTACCACCACCAGCAGCATGGAATTAGGGGCCCGATGGTGGGAGAATATGTTCATTCGGTGCGATAGAGGAGAACGCCAGCTAGTTTGCTGATGGCGGCTGAGGAAGAGAGCATAGCCCAGGCAGTTTTGGAAGGCTCCATTAGGTCCTTGAAGAGGGGAAGCATGAAATAGCTGGTGTCACCTCCTGCCAGGATTCCAAAAACTGGGCCTGAAGGAGCCTTTCGGGTGTCTTTGGTTGGAATCTGAGGTAGGGCTGCTGAGAGGCATCTAAACATAATTTGAAAACTTTTAACGTCCTCTGTAGCCAGCATGGGGGACGGATCTGATATGCCATTGCTGGGCGGCAGGGTAGTTCGTTATCCTGTTGTGCGGATGCAGGGTTTGTTGGCATCTGAGGTGCCAGGAGTGAAGGTTGCATTGGAAGCTGTCCCTGGTCCTGATGGGCTGTCAATGAGTGCAGCAGCATATGGAGTTTGTGCTCAAAGGGAGGGCCCGAGGTTGCAGTGTCGGTGGCAGTATCTCTGGTAGTGTTGGGGGGCTGGTTCCATATCCGGTGCAGAGGAGGATCTAGTCATCCCAGTATTGGTTAGGTAGTCTGTTGCAACAAGTGAGGTGACAGCAGCGGTGGATACTGGCAATGTGATGACTGATCCGCAAGCATGTCGAGTACTGGTTGTGTGTGCTAGAGCGTGAGGCGGTTCTTCTTGTGGTCCTGAATAGAAGTGGAGGTTCTTCTGCAATCGCGCGATGGAGAGCTGTCCAATGAAAATTCACTATCTTCTCTGTCAGGCTCTAAGTAGATGGAGTCTGGATTCGTATTATGCCAGCCCATCCCCGATTCTGATGCATGAAAATGGTAATCTTTGTATCTTGCATTGTGGTACGGAGGTACTTCATTGTACCATGCTGGGTCATGGGGGAAGTAGGGATGGTACTGAGGCCTGCACAGCAGTGATGGTCCATATTCAAGGTCCCACTCTAGTGGGAGGTATCATTTTCCTCGTTCCCAGTAGATCAGATAGGCAGGGTCACAGGTCAACCCAGTGCTGGAGGGCTGCGGCTGGATTGTCTGCAGGGCTGCTTGGGGTGATCGTG
Source organism: Sphenodon punctatus (assembly GCA_003113815.1). Lineage (NCBI taxonomy): Eukaryota > Metazoa > Chordata > Lepidosauria > Sphenodontia > Sphenodontidae > Sphenodon > Sphenodon punctatus. Next base: position 2,199,750 of record QEPC01002794.1, read on the forward strand.
TTGTCTATGTCTGACTTGTGTGGCTCCAGGTCACACTGCAGGTTGGGAACTTCCCTGGGTGCCAGGGCTAGTGGCTGAGGTTCCTCCAGGGAATCGTGACAGGAGACCAAGAAGGAGTGGTACTGCCTTCTCTTTTCTCTGCATTTTCAAAGGGACAACGATGTCTGAGTTTCTTCCAGTTATTTTTATTATTATTATAAGCATTTATATAGCGCCAGCAATGTACCTGGCACTTTACAAAGAATAAGATAGACACAGTCCCTGCCTGAGAACTTACAATCTAAAGACAGAGGGAGGGGAGATAGGGAAGGGGGAACAGAGGGAGACACAAGGAATGCGACATTCATGAGGATGCAAGAGATCAGGTACATATTCTTGGCTTGGTTGCAGTAAGTTGGGAGTTTACAGATAACAGGTGGGGGATAATCCTGGGTGGGAATGGTTAGCAGGAGTTAGGAAGGGCGAAGCGGAAGAGGTGGGTTTCAAGGAGGGACTTGAAGGTGTGGAGGAAAGGGATTTCTCCTTGGAACTCAGTTATGGTCTCCAAGCCTATCAGCAGACCCTGCTGTGTTAGCCGGATAGATCTAGATCTCCCGTGTTGGGGAAGGTTAGGTTGTCCTGGGCGGGCTGAATCTGTAGTGTGCATTAGTGTCCTGCACGAGCTCAGGATCTTCACGCAGCTTTGACTTAGGCGCTTTAGACTTAGAAGGGGTAGGCTGCTCCTGCTGAGGTTCAGTCTTGTCTGGATTCAGCTTCATATTGGCTCACCCTCATCCAGTCCCTGACAGCAGCCAGGCACCAGGTAAGCACCAAGACCGCGGGACCTGGGTCGGATGAAAAAGAGGTACAGCTGAGTGTCATCAGCATATTGATGACACCTCACCCCTACCTCCAAATAACCTTGCCCAGCGGCCTCAGATACACATTGAACAAGAGTGGGGACAGAATAGAACCCTGCAGGACACCACAAGGAAGGTCCCAAGAAGATGACGAATAATCACCCATCACCACCCGCTGGAACCTCCCTGACAGGAAAGAGTGGAACCACTCAAGAGCAGTCCCACGCACCCCCACTAGGTCCCACAGTCATGACAACACCAGCTCTGGTGTACAGATACACCACCTGTATCAAAGACTGCAGAAAAATCTAATAAGATCAACAAAGTAGAATTCCCCTTGTCCATCTCCAGGCACAGGTCACTGACCAAAGCCACAAGTGCAGTCTCTGTGCCATATCCAGGATGAAAACCTGACTGAAACAGGTCCAGGAATCCAACAGCATCAAGATGTGCCCAGAGCTGTCGGGCACCACCCGTTCAGTAACCTTCCCTAAAAAGGGAAGGTTAGAGCTAGGCCAATAGCTGGTTGAGGAGGGTCAGTGTCCAGAAATGGTTTCTTAAGCAGGAGACAGACCACTGCAGTTTTAAGGGTGTCCAACACCTTCCCCTTACGAAGGGAGGTGCTGACGGCCCCAGTGTCTCCTGGCTGGCTTTCACCAGCCAGGATGGGCAAGCATCTAATTAACAACTGGTTGCCCTCATCGTCTCAAGCGCCTTCCTTGCATCAGTGGGCGATACCAATTAAAACTGATCCAAATAAACAAGACTACACTGAGCTTCCATAACCCCAAACTCTGACTCTGCAGTTAAAATGGTAGCATCCAAGTCGTGGTGAATACAAGCGATTTTGTCTGCAAAATAATTAATAAAAATGTCACAGTAGGCAATAGATGACTCCATTTCCTAGTGGAGACAGGCCAGGTTAACCAGGCCCCTCACCATCCAGAACAGCTCCACTGGACGAGACTTTGCAGGCGCTATTGTAGCTAGGAAGGGAATTTCTTTGCCACCATCACAGCCACAGCATAGTTGTTCAAAAATGATCTATGCCACAAATGGTCGGCTTCAGTGCGAGTCAAACACCACCTGTACTCTTTAACTGCTTACCTTCCCGCTTCAGCTGCCCCAGGTCTCCGGAAAGCCAAGGGAAGCTGTGCTGATGAAGAAGTGACAGCAGACGCCTAGGTGCAACCATGTCAATGGCCACAGTCAAGATGTCATTCTGCAAAGCAACCAGGTCATTGACAGAGCAGCCGTCAAGGTCAGTGAGTTCTGAAAAACAACTGGATCCATAAGTCTCTGGGGGCGCACTAACCTAACCAGTTCACCACCACAATGGGGGCATAGGAGGGCTGATATCCAGACCTTCAGGAGGTAATGATCTGATGATGACAACGGCTATACCACCCCACCCCCAATAATCGGAACCCCTCTGTCCAGGCTGGTGCAAAACATCAGATCTAATGTGTGTCCTGCCTCATGCATCGGGCCCGATATTATTTGAGATAGGCCCATGGTTGTCTTGGTGGCCATGAGCTCCTGCTCTGCCCATAAAAGGCTGGCCTCAGCATGTATGCTGAAAACATCCAAGACAATAAGTCTGGGTGATTTCAACACCACCTCCGAGACCAGCTCAGCCAGAGCAGTCAGAGAATCAATTACATAGCGTGGTGGTCGGTACACCAAGAGGATCGCCAATCTATCCCCAGCCAAATCCAGCACAAGGTGGACACACTCCATATCGGATGAGTTAGGCACCAGATACCTCTGAAAAGCTGAAGCGTCTTTACAAACCACGACCACTCCACTTCCCCCCCATCCCCCAAGCCTCAGCTGATACTGCACTGAGTACCTGATCAGCACCACCTGGGACAATACTGGCCCAAATGCCTCATCCAGCCAGGTCTCTAATGAACATGAAGTTGGTGGCCTCATCCTGGATGAAATCATGGATGAAATACTAAGAACAAGAGACCTGCTAGCTAATCTAAGGTGTTTGTTTTTTTTCTTTTTCTTTAGGTGAGCACAAACTGTTCCAGAGTTGCCAGCAAGGGTAAGAAGGAACTGTTGGACTGGCTCAGCCCTGTCCCTCTTCTACCCTCAACCTCTCATGAGAGTACTGAGGTGGTGAGAGAGAGGGGGCAGGAACACTGCGCTTCCATAACACTCTGCCTGGAAGCATACATGAGGACTGCTTTTAAAAGAGACAAGTTTTCTGTAATGCCAAAGAGCTATCACATGATCCCATAAGTGAGAATCATGGAGCTACTCAGAGAAGACACCCAAGATGCAAACTTTGCCTTCCTTAAAGCTTAGTCTTAAGCAAGATAGAAAGGCAGCCGCTCCTACCCCAGACGTCCCACAAAGAAAGAAAAGGTTCTCTACCTGCTCTTGACTGGTTTTTGACTTCTTTGGCTTTGAAGGACCTGAAGGGCATGTTGGCAGCTTTGAAGATGGCATGTCCAAAGATACCTCAGCCACAGGGGAACCACCCAAACACTCTCCATCTCCAAAGAATGGGACAAATGGGGAGGGCGCAGGCTGCAGTTCCTCTAAGCGGTCTTCAGAGTCTCCGCCCGACTCTTCAACACAGTTGCTTGTAGAGAAAGAGCCATCAGTGCAGGCCAAGTTTGTTGTGAACAGACTTGCAATATGCAAGGACGTTCCCACTGGCCTTCTAGTGGAAGTTGGGCTTGCCAGTAAGTCACCACCCACAGCTTCCTCCTGGCCAGATAAGCTGCATTTCTTCATGATGACCCTTAAAGGAGAAACCAAGAAAAGGAGTGAAGGCAGAGTTAATGGTGCTAAAAGCACTGTCCTTCCTACCCACTCCTGAAGAATAAATCCAGGACAAAAAAAATCCTAATCTGCACACACCTTAAGTCACCTCCACAGACAGTCGCAGTTGACAACTTTTCTGCTCTGATATCAATTCTGAAGAACCTGAGTATGTTACACTGCAGGGGAGGGAACCTGCACTGTTAGGAAAGGGCAGAACACAGTTCTGAAGTGCACTTTAACCCCACTCACCTACTGTATGTGTATTAGGGTAGTGGGGTGTCTCAACTTGGAGCCTCCAATTCAACTGGAGCCTCCAATTCCATGAACTGGACATTTTATACCATGATGCCACAAAACAGGTTCTCAGCCTACCCACCCTATGACTTGCAATGTGCAAGTAAGCATTGGGGGTACAACCACATATTGCTATATAGGAAGGGATCCTGGGGCAATTCGGGGGTGGGGGGGATCAAGAACCCTAAAGGACTGGCTAGGACATCTGAGAAAGATGGCTTCCCCACCCCCACCAGCAGTAGGCACTGCAGAGGCTGGGCATTTGCTATAGCAAGTCAGAAACAAGACCATGGTAGTGGCAGGTTCTCTTCTGTTCCAAGTCAGAGGGACTTTGTTTTCTCCCTTGAGAAGAACAGACTATTCAATCTGCACAGCTGGTCAGTGCCAGTATCCACAGCTGTAGCAAAAGCACATCTGGGCAGCAGTTTCAGATAAACAGACAATAACTCAGTAACTACTAAACGATGCAATGTTTGCCTCTGAAGGTTTTTTTAATGCATTTTTTAGTACTTGAAGGAAAACAAATTTACCACTGAAGTGAAAAATAAAAGGGGGAGGGGGAAGAAGTGGCCAAAGAGGTAGTGCAGATCATTCCTCCTAACCTGATGATGGCGTTGCCTCCAGTCAGGCCAAGTGATTTCAGGGTTGTTCTCTCTAGGGCGGTTTTTCCTGCTATCTGCAACAGGAAAAAAGACTTAGGCCATCTACTTATCGGAGAGGATTCTGTGCACAGCAAGGCTTCTGCTGCATAGTCTTGAGGCAGGCTCATTGGAACTGTCAACAGACACCCATCCTAACTAACGCACACACACACACACCTTCTACCAAACCAACTCTGATGCTTTGTGTTATTGTAAGAGACGTTGCCTGCAAAGTTATCTAGACATGTTTAGCAATAGCCTTGGGCTCTTATGGAACCCATTTCCCACTCCAAAGCTCACAGAAAGCGAAGGAACAAAAAAAAAAAATGCAAACTCTCAGGTTCCAAAATTTCAGAATGCCTCTGCCATCATCCTGAACTCCCAGAGCAAGGATGATCTCTGCAGAGAATTCAGCAGGAAATTGAGGGGAAACTGGAGGAGACACGACAGATTCCAAAATATTTGCTTACAAACTACTGAACAAAAATATTAATGCTGCAGAGATCAAAACATGGAGAAAAGCAAATATTTATTATCATGAGATCACTGTTGTGACTTTGGGATAAGTTTTTTAAAAAAGAAAACCCAACACAAACAGGTCATTGAGAACATTTTAAATGCTCAGTGACCTGCAGCCCAAGAAATTCAGCAGGATTTCTTTTTCCATAGAAGTAGGACAAACTTTGAAGAGACCAACGCTCTTCCACTTCCCTCTTCAGAAAATTGAGAAGGAATACACTTTCCACTTTGGAAAGGGGTGCTTGGTTTTCCCATAGCGAAAGCTGGAGCCATTAATAAATGTATACTTTATACTTATACTTTTTATTTTCACGGACAGAGAAAAGAGGAGGGCTGATAAGGGATTTTGTGGACTTACCTCATCTCGCATGTAAATACAGACAGGAGAGAATTCAGAATGATGCTCCACACACTCCCTGTAAAGCAAAGACATTTCTGTCTGTACAGCCAGTTAAGTGCAGTACTAAATCAGTAAACCACTTTCTGTACCAGTGTGAATTCAGAAGGATTACACAAACTCAGTATTTCACCAGCTAAGAGCACAGCTTGTCCACTATTCTCCATTATCTTGTGTGTGAAAGAACTATTTTGAACTAAATCCTGAGATGAACGTTAATAGAGGGAGGCAGAGGCTGATCTTTTTGTATGCGCCCAAGCAAGTCATTCTCAGTGGCTCATTTTTTGTATCCACAAAACTGGAATAATGGGAATACAGTGGTGCTTCCAGAGGCCAAAAAAGTAATGGGAATCATCCCATGGTAACTCCATGCTATAGCTTCTATGGGGCTGTCCAGAGAACTCTTTGACTACTGTTCCACTATATTTCCACATGGTATAACAGTTTAGAAATTGCAACTACTCTGTAGAACCAACCCCCTGGGTTACAACAAGGTGCTTTTCGTGGCTCCTCTATTTTTTTTTTCCCTTTTTTTTTTTTTTTTTTTTTTTTTTTAAGTGGGGGCCAACCTGGGACAGCCATCTTGAATCAGACACAAATTCTGACTAACCTAGTATCCTACTTCTTGCAATGGCCAACACTCAGTGTTTCAAGAAAAGGACATGAGATCTGTCTCTAATGAGGGCCGCATTCTAACCTTAGTAGTGACTGACTTTATACTTTAAGCAGAGGGTTTCTTATTTCCCTTCCCCCTAAATTTTGTTAGCATAAATTATATCTATTGATAATCTTGTTATCCACAGATATATTCAATCCCTTTGCGAATAATATATCCTTCCCACTCCCCCCCTGCCAACCTCCTATTGTAAGGTGTACAGAACATACAATGGGGTCCCAATCTTGGTTGGGACAGCTAAGCACTAGTGTGTACCACACAGCAGAAATGCATCTATTCAGGAAGATCGCAGAACAAGGACATGTGCCAGTCATGGAAAATGGAGCTGCAGTAACCAGACAATGTGATAAAGACACATCTAGGAACCTCAGTAAGGCAAAGGCATTCACTGGCCCTGCTACAGGGCTGGCAACAAGCATATCCACAGAGGAGATGCAAATGAGAAATGGAGAAAAGAGTTCTGGATCACAGAGGCAGGAACCAAAGAAGATGAAGCTTTGCTTGTGATGTCCTCTCTCCAAAGAGAAAAATTTCAGCATATGATATCTAAATTTGAAAGGAAAATTGTGTCTCAAATGTACTTGGTTAAGTCAGAGAGAAAAGACGAAGAAGGTGTTAGTACACCTACAATACAAATAGGGAGATTAGATCTCAAAGACAGAAATTTTTTAAAAACAAAATAAAGTAGAAAGGGAATGAGCAGCAACAAAGAACTGAGCTCTATCAGACTCCCCAAGAGAAAGGTTCTAATTGGGGAGAGAGTTGTACTCCAGCAGGAAGGGGTCTGGCCTATTTGTACAGCATACTTAGTCCAGGTTAGAACAGCTAGAGAATGGGGGCATGCAGTTCACTGACCTCCAAAATAGCAACAGCCTGCGTGGACAGTGTTGTTGCCAGATCTCTACAGTGCAGCAGTAGAGAGGGAGGAAGGGGGCTCCCTGAGCAGGGTGGGATTCCTAGTACTGATCCCAGGATAGGAAGGGAAGAGGAGGCTCCCCAAAAGAAGCGGCTGGTAATGTCTAAGGTTCATGGCCTCCACCTGTGCTTGGAGGCGGCTCATGGTCGGTAGGACGGGCAGGGAGCACGAGCACAGGAACCCACAGCTGTTGGGCCACTTTTCATTCCACAGATGGAACCTCCTGATTGCTCCCCACCCTGTCACTGCTATCGAGGATTTGCTTTGTTCAGCTCCCTCCTGAGGGCTATCTGTGTTGTGGGGGGCTCCTCTAGTCACACATCTTGGACAGGTGCCTGTACTCAGCATGCACACCCTGCAAGGGGTATGCTCCTGCTGCATGCACATTGTGTATACTTTACATTTTTGCACATTTTCATAGTGGGGAACAGAGGGCATTCCTGGACATGTGTACTGGGTCATTAGGTGGCTATTTAGTGGCAGTAGAACATTATGCTTCACCACTACTAGTATATTGGGTGTTTACAGGAGGGGTTTGGTGTTTTACTGTAATGGGGGGCAGAAGATATTCATTCTTTGTACGATTTTGTATCTAGGGATTTTATTTTTTATTTCTGTTTTTCGTAAGCTGCCCTAAAACTTGGGTCGCTGGGAGATAGCTGGGGGTGGGTGGGAGGAGGGATAACTGGGGGGTTGCTGGGAGAGGAGGCCGGCCGGCCGTAGGTACCTGGCTCGGGCTTCTTCTTACTAGCCTGCGCACCACGCCACCTAACCCCTGCCAGGACTCCATCAGGCAAGTCAAGCAGTCTCAACGAGCTGACTCTGCCGGCAGCGTTGCAGCCACGCATCAAAAAGCCCATCGGCTGGTCGCAGCTGCGCCCTCTGAACTTCCGCCCAGGGTCCATGTGGGTGGAAGTACAGAGAGGGCAGCTGCAGTCAGCTGGCGGTGAGAGGAGGGATGGAAGGGAGAATTGCCAAACAGCTCTATGGTCCGGTTCCCCTTCCATCCCGGACAGAGCAAGCTGTCAGAAATACCAGCCTGTCAATCACATGTTGTACATGTTCTCAATGGAGAAAATCTCGGCCGGTATACAAGATAAAAGGGAGAACTTCGTAGCGACTTGGCTCCCATGCATAACAGTGATGCAGAGAGAAGAAGTAGAGAAAGATGAAAATGCATACCTTTTTTACTTTTACATATGAAAACTGGTAACAGTACCTGGATACATCGGTCAGGATGTTTTATGGTTGGGTTGGTTACGGGGAAGGGATTATAATTAAGTTATAAATTATATAAACTTGGCCGCCGGAGAACTTAAGATCCACGTCGCCGGCCGGCAGCGTGCCTAAGGGCTGCGCGCGCAAGGGCACGTCCTTGTGCGCGCAGCCTTAGGCGCAGGTCAGGCATGGGTTGGTGGTTTTGTTTTACTGAGATTGTTGGAGGGCGGGCTAGCGTGGTTCTTTGGTGTGGGATCGATTTCGTTTGACCCACCTCTATATTAGTTTTTGTATGAGTCTGTAATAATGCCCAGGAAAGCTAAGAAGGTGGGAGTGACTACTAGGGCTCGGGCTAGGCAACGTCAGGTTACGGACTGCTTTGCTATGACATCTGCTCCCCCTGGGTCTAGGAGGGGAGACCATTTACAGCTCCCCTTGTGTTCCCCTTTGGAGGGTTCAGATACAGGCCGGGACTTCTTGGGTGCCTGTAGGGGCATCCCGCCCCCCTCCCCGTTGCAGGGTCCCACGGCTCCAGAGGAAGGAACCTTATGTCCAGGGCCTGAGTTGTCTATTATACCTCCACCTAAACCTCTTGACTCCTCATTGCTCACATGTGCCCTGACCTTTAGGCAACAGGGAGAAAGGTGGTTAGCCATGGCGGCCAAAGCTTGGGGGTCCTCCCAGTCTTCTGTGGGTCCCCGGGTCCCTGTTATCGAGGATAGAATAGGCTCCCTCCAAGCCCAGATTGAGGAGACAGAATCCCAGTTTCCAGTCACCCAGGTATTGGAGGGGGTTAATCCTTTGTTGAGTCCACGGATGGCGGGACAAGGGGATCGGGACTCATCTGTTGCTCTGGCTGAACTTCCACCTTCTCCCTTGGGTCAGGCTGGGGAGTCTAAGAATGTACTGAAATCATCCAATAGATCTAATACAGGAACGAGGGGATTTAGAGAGATGTCCCCTGGTTTGTCAAACACTCCAAGAGTGACTAACTTGGGAATTCAAGAGGACTATGCCTCTCGTCGCCCCCAGCCGCCAGAGGAGATGGAGCCCCCTTCTAGAGGAGGTCCAGGGTTGGGGGAATCTTTTAATATTTTTTCAGACCTTAGTACCAACTTAACTTCTGTCTATGAAACCCAGGGGATTCAGGCCCAGATTCACGGTTGCTCCCACCAGGTAGGAACACTTATGGCACAAATTGAGGGGCTTGACATTAAACTCCAGGCTGTGCAGCAGCAGATTACTAGGATCTGGGAGTGTGTGAATGACCTCAGAGGGAGTAAGATTGGCCTGGGTTCTCTGGAAGCAGATCGGGCATGTCAAACAACTCCTCCACAAGCCTTAGTCTGTCCTAAGTCTTCAAATTTGAAGACTACAGATAATTGGGAGCTTACTTTAATAAACAATGTCCTGGTCTTCACAATCTATCCCTTGCCATCTGGAATATTCCCCCCTTGAGATACAAAATTTTGGGTTGCCCATCATGTCTCCCACATTTTGGGCTGCTCTTTTGTGCCTTCACACATAATTTGTTCTTTTCATTTGCCATCAAGGGGTAATGTTTTATGGATAGTTATTTATTTTCGTTCATCTGCCATAGTGGAGAGGCTTTTGTTTAATGTTTTTTCTTTTCGTTATTGGGGTGTTTATATAGCAAACATCTATACCAAGAGGGGAATTGCCCCATTGCTGTCGCAGGCCCTGCCGAATCTCTCGGCTTCTTATGAAGGAAATTTCAATTTGAACCAGCCAAACAGGAGGAAATCAGGCAACTCATTTGATATTCCAATAGCAGCCAATCGTCTGGGGCAAACTGAAACTCTTGTTGCCACACCTGGCCCACTTTTGACCTGTGGGACTATTCCTACTACTACTGTCATCTTGCCTTTACCCAAGTTGGCCCATTGTCCCCATAGGGCTTTTCCGGGAAGTATTGGTATGCTTCCCCCTTTGGAGACAGTCTCTCAGGCCTCACCAAGGCCCCAAGTTGTAAGCTCCCTTTTAGCTCAGGATCTTCCAGTAGATTTATCCCCCAAAGTTTCCTTGTCCGGAGTGCAGACGCCTCAGCTCCAATGTCCTTTCGTGCTGAGTCCTGGGTTGGTTAATCATGGTTTGGCCACAAGAAAGTCGGGATTTCCTTCTAGGGGTGCTTCAATCTTTTAAGAGCTTCTGGCGGCAGACGGCATATGTAGATCTACTGTCCAAGGTTCTACGGGCTGATATTAATTGGTTATTCCTATTGCTGCAACCGGCAATTTTAGATTAATATGTCAAGTTTTTTAGGATTAGTCTTGATTATTGGAATTATAGATTTTACTTGCAAGGCCCCAGTAGATGTTTTTCTAAGGCCTTGTATATTGGTGTACTTATTTTATTTATGTTGTATGTTTTGCAATGGCCAAAGGCTACGCTGAAATCAATCAATCAATCAATCAATTTGAACAAGTTCCAAGGGGGCAAGGATGCTTAAGAGGTCCACTCAATAAAAGGAGGGTCCAGATCATGGATTTGTATGGATCTGTCTCCTGTTCCTTGTGTACATGCCGTCATCTTCGTTCCCTTTACCCAGAACTGAGGTTTTTTTACTGGTTGGAGGTAGGAATTGGATTAAAGGGCCAGATCCAGCAACTAGAAAGGGGCCACATAAAAATGTGTCATAGGCTGCATTTGGCTCCCGGGCCTGAGGTTTCCCACCCCTGACATAGTGTTACAGTGCCATGTGCTACAGTGACTCAAACAATGTTCTTTCTTAACAGTTGCCTGCAATTATTGATTCTATTCTAGATATTTTTCCAAGGGCCTTTTTGTTCTAAGGAGTGCATCATTTACATTTGCATTAAGCCTATGGTGTGCACGCCAGAATCACAGATGGAGATGGATTATTTGTAGCAGATAAAAGCAACAACAGTTGGAAACAACTGTGCTGGGGCATCTGCCTCTCCTGAAGACCCAAATTCAATCAAGCCTATGGGGAGCAGAGACTGACAGCACTCGGGACCGGTGGGGGTGAGCCTGTTTGCGGCACAGCTGGGAGGAGCACGAGCGGATTCTGTGCGAGGAGCCCTGGGCGGAAACGTACTTCCGGGTGAGCCCTCTCAAATCCACGCACGCCCAAGGCACGAAGGGAGCAGAGCCTGACAGCACCTGGGGTGAGCCTGTTTGCGGCGCAGCTGGGAGGGGCACAGGCGGGTCCTGTGCGAGGAGCCCTGGGCAGAAACGTACTTCCAGGCGAGCCCTCTCAAATCCACGCAGGTCCAAGGCAGCGCCGTGGGCACGTGCTGTGGGCAGTGCACCTAAGGGCTGCATGCGCAAGGGGACGCCCTTGTTTGTGCGGCCTTAGGTGATGGCTGGGTGCTGGGGCTGCCTCAGATGACTTATTGGAGGAGGAAAGGGGAGATTTCTAATCGTATCTGCATCATACTCCATTGGATCTTGTGGTAGTGGATTGAGACTAATAATTTTTTGGACAATCTTTAATGTAGTAGTAAATTTATTAAAGCGTAACCAAAGGTCATTGCTTAAAACGAACAAACAAATACAGGAACAGAAGAACAAACAATAAAAAAAACCAACTAATACCAATAATTAACAAACAAAAACATATAAAAAGAGCATACTACACTCTAAAAAATAAAAGTGGCGCTAGAATAACCTGGCCATTTCATATATGGTTTAAATAAAATTGCCAAAACCTGGGGTTGTCGTAATGCCAATTTGATTGACATAATTTTATAACCTTAGGGAAAAGGGGACTCAATCTAAGTCCATTAACAAATATCCAAAAGGGATACATATCGATTTAGTTATACACTAATCAACCAATATAAACATACCCAATAAAGGAAAATCCCCAGAGACTCCTCTATTCGCCCATAGGGCCTAGCATGGCAGCTCTGCAGATGGGATCTGCCGCCATGAGCTCTTCCAGGATTGAAGCCCCTCTAGGGGGGAATTCCCTTCTATTAAGGGCTGCTTGCATGGCCAATCGCGGACTTGAAACTAGGGGACAACGAGGGTGAGGCACCGACACAAGGCCAAAATCTGGTGGATGACCCTCCTCTACCAGGTCCTCCAGAGAGCTAGGGGGTTGCATCTCCAATGAACTCCAAGGGGCTATCTTCACTAGGGGCGGACCTATACTAGCCCTGTGAAGAACCCTAGGGGGAGAGGGGGAAGAGATCTTGGTGTGAGAACTAGCAACAGAAATAGAAATGGGGAGGGCCCTGCAGGGCAAAACAGGATTGGGTGCAGCTTTAAGAGCTTCAACCCGAACCGTTTCCTTGGAGTTATGGCCTGCCAAAGTATCAGATAAGTTAAATGCCCTCCTCCCAGGTGCCTGAGGCACAACAGGGTTTCCACCAATAGGAGGCCGAATGTCCAAATAACGTTGCTGCAATAATGAATGAATCCCCACTTTAGTATAAAGGATAGCCACAGATACCCCACCGTGAAGAGAAAATCCCAATATAAAACAAAAGTCTTTTTGCTATAGCTGGAGTTCGAAAATAAATGACCATACGCCTTATGTCACCCCTTGTTGGCAGGTGAAAAAAATGAACAATGTGGGAGGGCAAAAAGGCACAGCCCGTAATATCAGCAATATGACGAGCAATCTGAAGTTTAGAATCCCATAAGGGAAGTAAACCAGATCGTATGGGGTAAATTGTGAAGACCAACGTGTCTAATACAGGGTTGAACTTCCTGTCAATAATGGACTTCGGGTTTGGAAAACACAAATTGCCCAAACCTTGTGACATAATAGTTTGGGATGCTTGATCTAAAGTTAGCGGGCCTGGCCCAACCCCGAGCCTATCCAAGTCATCGATCCGCTGTTCTATCCTATCTAATTGCTGCTGGGTGACCTGTAGTTTGGATTCTAATCCCTCAAGTCGCATCGTAAGTGTTGAAAGGAGTTCCTCCACCTGCTGGAGATGATGTGGAACTTGAACATCCTGTTTCTTTAGAGAGGCGTGGCTCAGTTTGGTGGTGAAACCCAAATGTTCTATAGGCAGGCTGTTCTTATCGTTTTTACTAGCGGGCATCCCTACTGTCCCTTGAACCCCACTATCTTGACCTTGAGGGAGGGGGGACAACAGCCTAGCATAGATAGAAAAAGACTCCAAATTCCCCTGGCCATAATGTGAAGAATTAGATACAAAAAACTTCCCTTCCAAGTCACATAGGACTGGAGGTTGAAGTACAACTTGTTCTATAGGGGTCTGTACTGAACTAGACCAGGAAATTGAAGGGAGCTGAGAAAACTTTCGAGACTTGGCGGCCATTAGCCACCACCTTTCTCCCTGCTCTTTAAAAGGCCTGGGCACAGGACAACAAGGAATCTAACGGGGTTTGCAAGATTGGATTGGGGGTTTCAGCTCCAATGGCTGTAGATCCAGCCTCAAGGTCTACTACAGCATGCGGACGGATGGGGGGCATAAGGAATACAGAGGTAGATGACAAATCCCGCTCGGCCCTGGGCGAGCAGTTTTGTGTGGGGCTCCCCAGCTTAAGATCAAGTAATGGAGGCATCATATGAAAGCAATCCTCCAATTGCAATTGCCCGGATTGTGCTCTAGTAATTGCCCCCAACCTCCTCTTGGTTTTACCCTTCTTGGTCATGTTAAAGACAGAATAAACAAATAATCCCAAGCAGCTAAAAGCTCAACTAATCACATACAATCCTGTACAACAAAAATAAATAATAGCCCTGCTTACGCCCTGCGCCCTTGCGCGCGCAGCCCTTAGGCGCGCTGCCCCGGCATGCGCCTCCGGCGATGCCGGCCAGCACGGAGGTTTTAAATGTCCCGGCTAAGTAGCTCCGCCCAGCTCTCAGCTGGTCAGACAATCAAGGAGCTCACGGGATCAAAGTCCAGGTCCCTCTGACAACGGGGCTCAGGTGTCCCACTCCCCTCTCGGTCAATGGGCTGCAAGCACACAGGGTTCGGTGCAGGGATGGAAAGGCTGGGCTCGACTCCGCCAGGCGGCACGGAGGTTTTAAATGTCCCAGCTAAGTAGCTCCGCCCAGCTCTCAGCTGGTCGGACAATCAAGGAGCTCACAGGATCAAAGTCCAGGTCCCTTTGACAACAGGGCTCAGGTGTCCCACTCCCCTCTCCTCTTGGTCAATGGGCTGCAAGCACACAGGGTTCAGCGCAGGGATGGAAAGGCTGGGCTCCATCTTTAATGTGATCTCTGCTCTGTTTAATGCGTAGGGGCATTGTATATTTGCATACCTTCTGCGGGTTATTTGTGTTAATTAGTAACTGTTACTATAATCTGAAATATCCCAATTGAGGATTCTGGTCAGTGGTATTGTTGTATTTGATATAGGTGATCTCGTAACGCCCTCAGGTCCTTAAAGTCCTTTGGTTCTGGTGCAATTAGCTTAAGAATTTTACAAAATGACCAGGAAAATACAGCGGCAGGGTGTGTCCCAACAGCAAATGCAATCCACACAACTTAAATTGGATCCCTACTTAACTGCCTCAGAGGAAATTGGGGGCAAGGAGTCTGTGGGAGCAGGAAGGGTTAAGGAGGGGGTTAGTTCCACAATTTTACCTAATCCAGTGGGTACTGCTCCTGGGGAGCAGCAGCACACCAAGCGGTGTACTAAATCTAGGAACTTGGATTAATCATTATCGCGTGGGGAAGAGCCCAGCTCCCTGGGGGGTCCCGCAGATAAATGGGCTACCCCTCTCAATTTACTGGGCAATCAATGTTTCATGATAGCAGATTTGATAAAGAAGCTGGTCAAGTATGATGTTAGTATTACAATCGCTCTTAAAGACCCAGAAAGACCAATTAGAAGTTGTGACAGATTTTGTTATGGAATATAGAGCTGGGCGTCTGGGGCAAGAGGCTCAGAAGCATTTTAAATCTAACAACAGCCCAGTTCTGGCCAGAGTGGATTTGACTTCAGCATCCCGACGGCCAGTGGTAAAAACTGCTGCAAAACTGCAAACAGAAAATAAACTAGGTTCAATGCAGGCAGGTAGCTCCGACAGGCAATTTGCCCAGTCAAGGTTTAGGGAGAAATTGAGGATGAACCCAACAGCATTGTCTTTTAGGATTCATCCCCTCCCGAATGGTATATTCCCCCAATGGAAATCTAAGGGGGCCATTCATCGCCATCTCACCACTATTCTTAGGCAGGAAATCCCGTGTAGGCAGATTGTGGCATTTCAGGTTCTTCCTTCTTTTAGAACATTGCAGCAATTAATAGTTTATTTTCGCTCACCGACTTGGTGACACAAATATTAGCACAAACTGATTTATTGTTTTCATGGGGAGTGACTCTTGGGGAAGTTGCAACAGAATCGGTTTCCCGTGTCCCGGATTTGAGGGAAGGAAACCCCCTTCCACCTAATGCCCCTAAGACAAAAGATATTGCCAAATCCGATAGTTGCCAGGATGACATTCGGCATCCCAATAAGTTGCCAATAGGGGAGAGACTGTTGAATGTGGCTATGGAAACAGACTCCTTCTTAATAAAATTCGCCGAGGTGCAGGAGAGTAAAAAGGAGGCTGAACAGTGGGTATTGGAATCCTCCCCTCTTAATCTAGTATTGATGATGGATACGGAGGTACCTAGAGTATTTAGTCCTCCTTATGATCCTTTTTTTGCCCCCAAGGGCACTTCACCGGTAGTGATACAAAATTTAAGCCTAGGAGGAGTTTTTCCTGCGGATTCATCTACAACTGGCTCCAAAGAGCAAGAGCGAGTGCCAAATAAGTTAGGTGTTAGTCAGCTGGAGGTCCCTTTATGAAATTTTCAGAGCTAAGCTGTTTTTTGAATATTTGCTCATGGAACTCAGCCGGTTGGCGCCATCATCATTATTATTAACAAACATTTATATAGCGCAAGCAGTGTACCTGGCACTTTACAAAGTAATAAAATAGACATGGTAACCTTAGGAATCCAGAATTTACGGCCTATAAAGAGCAACATCATATTGTCTTTTTTCAAGAAACTTGGGAGGTTGACAAGCTCAAATTTAGGGACTTTAAAGCTTATAATATTCCAGCAAATAAGCTCTTGGGACGAGGGCATCCAAGCGGAGGCCTGGGTTGTTTGTTGGTAGAGCAGGTGGGCCAGGAGGTGATCAGGATAACTGAGGAGCCACCGTTTTTTTTAGGGTTAGTCCTGAAGGTGGAGGGGTTATTGTTTATACTGATTTCAGTGTATATTCCCCCTAGTAATGCGGTCACTTTCAGGCCAAAAATCTGGGATAGGCTCCAGGAGTTAGTGTCAGATTTACTAGTTAAGTTTCCAGCAGCCTTATTTACTTTGGCTGGGGACTTGAATGCTAGATTGGGATCTAATGATGACCAGCTTCTTTTACCCTGTCTAATTGATAAGCAAATTCCCCCTGTCCCCCTGCAGGTTTGGTCTTCGAAGCACACTGGGATTAATTCTTCTGGAATAAGGTTGGCTAGTTTCCTGCGGGAGCTCAATTTGTTTGGGTGCGAGGCAAGTGCGTGGCCGTTGCCTGAGCCCAGTCAGTTTCACCTGCTGCCGAGCTTGCTAAGGGGGCGGAGCAAAGACCAGCGCCGGGGCATATCTAGCCCAGCTCGGCGGAGGCGGTGTGCGAGGAAACTGCGGGGCCGTTGCCAGAGCCCAGTCAGTTTCACCTGCTGCCAAGCTTGCTAAGGGGGTGGAGCAAAGACCAGAGCCGGGGCATATCTAGCCCGGCTCAGTGGAGGCCATGCCGGAGGCGTGCACCAGACGGCCTTAGGCGTGGGCCGGAGTGTCAGGAGGCAGCGCTGTTATCCCTTGTATGGGATTAAAATCATTAGTTAGCGTTATGGCATCTAGCAAACGGTTACGACCGGATCCCTCTGGGGTGTCCCCTCCGGACTTTGCCAAGCAACTGAAACAACGAAGGTTGGAGTCCTATTTTCCGTCTAAGCTTCCCGGTCCTCCTCAGGACATTAACTCTAGTTCGGAGGCCCCCTTTTGTCACCAAATTTCCAGGGCCTCATATGGACAAATTACTCCGTCCTCTCGCCATTCTACCCCCGCCTGTGTGTGGGAAGAGAGTTTTTGTTGTCACAGCAAGTGTCCAACACTAGTGCTATGCAGAGAAATGGTTTTCTAACAGAATTTCTTGCTACCTATGTGCGGGTAACAGCTGAGTCTATTAGATTCATGTGCACACAAGTGCAACAAATTCAAGGGAAATTGGACTTATTGGTTCCCCCCGACAGGGTACAAACGAATAAGGCAAAGGTGGCAGGTAGTTGCCAGCATCCGTTGGGAGGGGCTCTGCCCCCGAGGAAATTGGCTATCCCCCCTGTGAGGACAACTTTAGGGGCTCTTTCAGATGTTTTACAGCTAGAAAGGGGAAGGAGATTGAGTGTGCCATCTGACCGCTATCACCCTCCACTGCCTGATCACCTGATCAGGCACAAACCCTTGTAGCCTCGTACAAACCCTTGCCGTACTTAATTTTTACCATTCTACCTTTATTTGGCAGTCGCCCCCCCCTTGTGGAACACTGTTTTAGATGCTGCAGAGCATCTCAGGTTATTATTAAACTTCCCGGTAATGAGGTATATCCCAATTACCAGGAATTATATTCAGTCTATTGACCAACTAATGACGTGTAAAGATGGGCAGGTGGTGAGCATTACGTCTGCTACACCTGAAATTGTGACAGTCCCTGGAAAATAGGTCAGTTTTTATATCAAAGGTGTTTATTTCTAGTTCGGGTAGCCTGGTCCAGATGGGGGGGGAAATAGCGCAGGCTCCTGACGCAGAGTTTATCCCACTCACCACGGGTCATTCCAACTCAATGCATACAGAACCGGGAGAGCAGGAGGCAGTACAGGTGCCCCATGGGGAGATTCTTCCTAGAGAACCTATGCAGGATCCTAAAAGAAAGTTGTTTACTGGCTCCCCTACGGGGGGGGGTTGCTTCTATGGAAGTCAATGTGGTCAAAGGTCAGGCTCAGGCCCACCCCCCGCAGAGGAGGAATCTACCCCAGGGCAGTCATGGTGCCCACCACTTGAAGGGGGACCATGGAGGTATGGAACACAGTATGCTGTCAAAACTTGACTTTCTGTGTACGCAGCTGTCTAAACTAAAATCTGGAGACATGCATTCGGAGGCTAGGGCTCTCCCAGTTCTAACAAAAAGATCTACTACCCCCCTTGATGGATAGTTTGCTAAAACCAGTCTATAAGAACCCAATCACTTTACAGTGTAGGCCACTTGTCGATATTGCCCCTATGATGGGAGATGAAGGTGTTTCTACAGGCCTCTTTGAGGCCTCAGTAAATCAAGCGCAAGGGCCCTATTTGGCCCAGTGTATAGGCCCTGACCAGAGGGCCTCACAACAAATCGACAGAAGTCCAAGCAGGGTGGGCAGCGAAGATTTATCCTTTACATCTTTAGTTTTGTTGGGCAAAGTGTCCCCCACGCATGAGGGTGGCAAAGTAACGTTAAGTCCAACTATTAGAAACGCCCCTTTGGCCCGAGAGGTGCCTGCCGTTATTAGTCAACCAGCACCATTAGATCCCCCGGGAAGTTCCTCATGACAATTACCGAACTCTGTTGTTAAAATTGTCTCTTGGAATGTCTCGGTATGGCGGGCACGCCAGCAGGATGATGATTTTTTACATCTGCTGCAGGCCTGTAATGTTTGGTTGTTTCAGGAAACTTGGGCCCGTGATGACATCCAGGTTGAAGGCATGCGAGTTCATTCCTTGGCAGCAGTATCTGCTAAGGATTTTGGGAGGCCAAGTGGTGGCTTGGCTCTTTTATTTTCTAAGCCGTTAAATGTGGATACTTTTAAGCTAATAAATCACTTTAAGTCTTATTTTGCTCTTTATTATTGTAAGTTTTCCTGGGGTGATGATCTATTGATTGGGAATGTTTATATCCCTCCCCTCTCATCTAGTTTTTTTAGTGCTGAGATATGGGAAGCAATCTCGCAAGGTGTTCAAATCGCTAGAGAAATGTTCCCTGACACGGCTTTAGTTTTGGGTGGTGATTTTAATGCTAGGGTGGGTGAGTGGCAGGGGCTCCCCACCGGCGAGACCGATTTTAGTTCTATTTCGGTTCTCCCCAGGAAAGCACAAGACAAAAGAGAAAACGCAAATGTAAGAGCTTTGAAACAGTTAGTCGACGATCTGGGGTTAGTGGTGCTGAATGGGAGGGTGGAAGGCGATAGGGATGGCCATTATACCTTCCATTTGCAACGCGGCTCAAGTACTATAGATTACTTTTTTGCCTCCCCTTCATTCCTGCCAAGCATCCAGAAGCTGGAAATACATCCTATCCCCGAGATGAACCATTTTATCTTATTACTATCATATGGGAAATTGGAAAATCTAAATCTTTCTGAGTATGCTAAGGTTTGGAGCTCCTTTCCAGCACGGGGCCTTCCCTCCATTTTTCGGAGGGTTTTTTGGTCTGACCAGCTCGCACAATTGTTTCTGTTCCAAATTTCGACGTTGGATTTGGAAGGTTTGTGCTGTCAGATTAACTCTGGGGCTCTGGAAGCTTCAGGTGGTCTTGAATTAGTATTAGAATGGTTAAGCCCACTTCTTTCCCAGGGGAAAGCAGTGCAGAGGTGCAATGGGAGAGCTCAGGGCTGGTTTGACGGTGCTTGCCGCGCCCTACGGCAAAGGTTGCGGAGGAAAGCCCAGTTGTTAAAAGATCACCCTTCTGCTACTGCTAGGAGATCTCTGACGGAAACTCGTGCTTGTTACCGCCAACTGTTATTTACAAAGAGGCGGCTGTACCAGAAGCAACAATGGATTCGGTTGCAGAAGGCAGTGGGAAGAGGTCATTCTAAATATTTTGGGGGCTTAATCAGACAGCTAGGATTGGAGGGGGTGTCCGCAAGCTCGGTAGTGATTCCAGCGGAAAAGTGGGAGGGATATTATGAGGCTGTCTTCGCCGATTTGTCTCCGCCTTCCTCCTCCATCGTGCTGGAGGGGCCCGATTCCTTTCCACACTGGCCCCCGGTTCAGGTTGAGGAAGTCAGGGATCTGATCATCCAGCTTAAGGGAGGGAAGGCGCCCAGCCCTGATTTGGTCTCCCCTGAACTCCTAAAGGAAGCCCCGGACTGGTGGGCCAGATTGTTGGCGCCAGTTTTCACCTCAATTAACGCCACTGGCAAGCCACCAAGGTCTTGGCTGAACAGTGTAATAGTCCCCATTTACAAGAAGGGGGATAGAGGGGCCCCGGAGAACTATCGCCCTATCAGCCTCCTCAGCATTATTGGGAAACTTTACACCAAGTTACTGCTGAGGAGGCTAATGTTATGGTTGGAGGGCAATCGAATAATAAGTCTGGAACAGATAGGCTTCCAGAAATCCCGATCCACAATGGACCACATCTTGGTGCTCTCCCATTTGATTGATAAGACTCTGAGTCAGGGCCTGAAGGTTTATTTATGTTTTGTGGACCTAAGGATGGCCTTTGATTCACTTTGTAGGATGCGTCTCTGGGCTAAGCTATCATCCCTTAAAATAGATCCCAGATTGCTTTTTTTAATGATAAAATTGCACACAGGCAACACGTTGCAGGTTAGGTGTTCTAGGGAGGGACTATTATCCCAGCAGGTTAGGGTGGCCAAAGGAGTAAGACAGGGCTGTCTGCTAGCACCTGCCCTGTTCAATTTCTTTTTGAACGACCTCCCGGGGTATTTGGCCGAAATAGATTCCCATCCTCCTAGCATTAATGGCAAGCGCCTAACATCTTTACTATACGCGGACGATACGGTCCTCGGTGGGGTTACGCCAGGCAATGACACAGATCGGGGAGTACTGTAGTAGGGAAGATTTATCTATA
Organism: Sphenodon punctatus; assembly: GCA_003113815.1. Taxonomy (NCBI): domain Eukaryota; kingdom Metazoa; phylum Chordata; class Lepidosauria; order Sphenodontia; family Sphenodontidae; genus Sphenodon; species Sphenodon punctatus. Next base: position 2,220,832 of record QEPC01002794.1, read on the forward strand.
AATTACGAGAAGACCAAAGTACTGATGGTGACCCTGGGGCGCCCAAGAAAGACCCATAAGTGGTGGATTAATGGTCACTTGATTACCCAGGTACAACAGTTCAAGTACCTTGGAGTGGTCTTCTCAAATGTACCCACATGGAGGGCCCAGTGGTCCCTGGCAAAAACTCGTGCCAAGCAATCCACAGGAGCCATACGCGGGTTTTACTTTGGAAAGGGTGGCAAATTATTGCTCCGAGTTCTCAGACTTTTCCATGCTAAAGTGGTTAACCAACTCCTATATGGTTTCACGGTATGGGGAGCCGACTTCCTGGACCTGTGGGAACCATTGCAAAATGCCTTTTTGCAGGCTATCCTGGGAGTTCCGCATGGTACCCCCCAGATTTTTCTCCGGCTGGAGACAGGTTGCCTTCCCATCAGGTTTTTTGTAGTACTGGCCATTATAGGTTTCTGGTTAAGGGTCGTCCAGCTGCCTAAGGATGAAAATTCCCTGTTGAATAGTGCTTATGCTGAAGGCCTCCTCCCTTCTTGGCAGAACCATGTGGGAATTATTCTGGGGAAATTGGGCTTTTCTTCTGGCTCCCTGGCCACGCTATGCGTTTGGTCAGGCAAAGGTTGGCTGACCAGCAGCTGCAGGTGGATGCCAAAAAGCTACAGGCCCAGAAGGTAAACCCCCTTTATAGCCCTCCTACCAGTCAACTAGAATCTAGTTACCTGGTAATCTGGGCTAGCTTCCAACGAAGACGTGTTTTTGCCCGTCTCCGTTTTGGGGTATTTCCATCAGCTATTCTGGAAGGACGCTATTTGGGTCTCCCTTGGCAGGAAAGAAGATGTCAGTCCTGCATTTGTCAGCAATTGGACTCAAATAATCATATCCTCTTTGTATGCCCTCGATATGAAGACTTAAGGCGAGAATTCCTCCTGGCTTTGGAGGAAGCTTTTGATATTTCTCCCCAACTTTGAAGATACAATTTGTGCCTGAATTATAAAGCATCAGATCTGATGCTAAAAGTTGCCATATTTGGTTGTCAAGTAATGTGTTTGAGAAGTAGAAGGAACTGAGAGTAGGGAGCAAAGCTGGCCAAAGACTGTTAGGGCTTGCTAGCTCGGGACTCCTAGTCATAAGGAAATAGATTAGTGGCGGGTTTTGAGAATAGGACGTGGCCTAAATTCTATATGCTTTCAGTCTCACTCAGTGGCGACACTGTATGTATGTAAAGTCATGCTGCCAGCAAGGCCCCATGAAGGATAAAGGGCCGGGGGAAACTTGCAGCTGCAAATTCTTGTGCCAATAACGACCAAACTTGTGTTAATAATGCCCAAACCTTTTCCTTTATGATGTTAGCGCTTGTATGTATTTGATAATTTTAGTATTGGAAATGTGACGTATGCCAATGACTGTGTCACGGCAAATAAAGTTTATTATTATTATTATTTGTTTGCTCTTAATGAGCCATTAAGCTTTGGTGATCTTGAGGGAGAATACACGTGTGGGTACACAGGGAGCGAGTGTTGTTGACTACATCATAGTAACAGCAAATACTCTGCCTTTTAGAAAGGGATTCCAGGTGGGTTTTAGCACAATTAGTGATCATTTGCCTTTAACTCTTTCTTTGGATTTAAATCCAGGTTTGCAAGCCTCTGACAATGGTATTGAGTTACCCCAATTGAAATTATTTCCGACAGTGCAATGGAGTTTAAAGATTGATCAGATTTTAGCAGAAGCTTTGTTATCTGACAAATGGATGGAACTTAGAACATTAATTATGGTTGGTAATGAGGGAAAGACAACAGAGACTTATAATCATAGAATCAACTTAGTAAAGAAATTTTACAAGTAATGTTGACCCAGAAAGGGGGGAAATCAGAGGACTAATAATGGGAATCAGCCTTGGCTTGGCAAGGACTGTCACATAATCAAGAAACGTCTTACAGTAATATATTTGGATTCTCGATATGGTGAAGGAAAATCCCTCAGTGAGTATTTAGTTGCCAAGAGGGATTTTAAGAAATTGGTTCGATCTAAGAAGTGAGAATATGTGGAGATCAGATGGCAAAAGGCACTGCAGGCCTGTGAGAATAGGGATTCTAGAACTTTTTGGAAGGTAGTAAATGGTGGGCTTAATAAAGGTGGGGGTGATTGGGGGATTCCCCCTACCCTCAACTACCTGGAAAGTATACTTTCAGAATATATATGACACATCTAGGGAGATTTCGAAAAGATGAAGAACTGTTCAGTTTGAGGACACGTCCCCCTGGCCACCAGTCTCGCAAGAGGAAGTAGGGGATTTGGTTAGGTCATTTAGAAAAAACAAAGCTCCCGGACCGGATTCCATCCAGACTGAATTTATTAGGGGGCATTTGGACTGGTGGGTGCCTCTACTATCGACATTATTCACTGCTATTAATAATACCGGGATAATTCCTGAGGTATGGGCCACAGCGATTGTTGTACCCATTTACAAAAAAGGTTCCTAATCAGACCCCTCAGACCAATCAGCTTGCTCAGTGTGGTGGGCAAGCTCTATGCCAAGGTCTTATTAAATAGACTGAAGCATTGGATGGAGCAAAATAAGATTCTTCACCCTGAGCAGGCTGGGTTCCAGGTGGGCAGATCCACCACTGAACAAGGCTTAATTTTATACCACCTTATTGATAAGTATAAGAAACTTAATGGTAAGCTTTTTGTGGTCTGCTTCGATTTGAAAGCAGCCTTCGATCTTGTAAACAGGCAACTACTGTGGTATAAGCTTCTGTCTCTTGAGTTGGATAGGAGATCGCTTCTCCTTATTCACAGATTGTATCAGGACTCTTCATTGGTGGTAAGAATGGATAGTGCAGGCCATTCTTCTAGCAGGACTAGTAATCCTTTGGGAGTTAGGCAAGGATGTGTGCTGGCTCCGTCCTTGTTTAACATTTTTGTTAATGATTTGGTATCAGCTATGGCCAAGAGGAGGTTTTTTTCCACCCGAAGTGGCAACTAGATCGGTGGGATGTTTGCTATATGCTGACGACACGGTGATATTATCTCAAACCAGGTTGTGTCTACAGAGGCAGCTTAATTGTTTCTCAGTTTACTGCCAATTAAGTAAGTTAGCCATCAATTACTCTAAATCTAAGATTGTGCTTTTCTCCAAGAGCAGGCAATCTCTCTCATGGTTCTTGGATGGATATTTGCTTCAACAGCTTCCCTCATTTAGGTACCTGAGGCTGTATTTTCACCATTCACGACGATGGAATGATCATATTCACAGAATATCTTTATGGTAAGGGGTCAATTGTTGACTGTCCGTAGATTTTTGGCCCCTTCGGGAGGAGCTTCGTGGAATATAGCAGCATAGGTGCTTGATATAAAGATAGATGCTAAACTTACGTATGGAGCGAAATTATGAGCCCTGTTGGTGGTTTTGAAACTGGATCAGCTTCAGATACAGTTTACTAGAAGTTTTTTGAGAGTCCCTACGGGCACTCCCTCGGCGGCTGTAAGGTTAGAGACAGGCCAGTTGGAGTGGAATTATAAGGCCTGGACTAGGGGTGATTTCAGACGTGACATGGTGAGATCCACCACAGTGAATCCCACCGCGGTGTCAATTGCTGCACCACGGGCCATGGTGAGCTGCGCGGCCCCAACAGATGTGACGGGCGGCACCACCTCCCGGGGCCAACTGGAGTGAACCCAGGCCAGGGGAACCCAACAGACGTGAGGTGGTGGCGGGATCACGGTGGAAGCCCCACAAGGCACCGGGGTTGCGCAGACACAAACATGGCCGCCGGAGGGCAAAGGAAGCCACAGACAGCGGAGAGTCCCACCCAGGGAAGGGAAACACGAAGGGAGGTGGAGCGAGCAGCAGCGCTCGCAAACAGCGGCCACACAGAAGGCGCGCGCACTTCAAAACGAGAAGCGCACAGGTGTTTATTGAGGACAGAAGTGGCACTGGCCCGGCGCAGAGCCATACAGAGCGGAAGCGCGTAGGGCCAGGGCGCGGGAGAAGGGGCAGCAGCAAGGGGGGCACGGTCCACGGTCCGGGAGGAAGGGAACCAGCACCACGGAGGCCACACGGAGAGGTCCAGGGTGGTGGCAGCGGGTCCCAGGGGGTGCAGCCATCCTGAAGATGCAGCAGGCGTTGGCATGAGCACCCAGGCCAAAGACGGAATGAAGGCGCTGAGGAGGCAGCTGGATGTCAGATGGGCCCGGAGCACCCTACACCCAACAACAGGGGCTCCCATCAGGTGGCGGGGGCGGTAACGACAGCAGGTGCACATAGCGGGGCCATTGCCACAGTCCCTGGCAGAAGCCGCACCAGGCTATGTGGAAGCAGATCAGGTAGAAGGCCTCGAAGGGATCCGCACAGCTCATCCCGAGTTGCACATCAGGGCAGCTGCACACCTCCGACAGGGCCGCCAGCTCCGGCCCGGGGGGGGGGGGGAACCCATAATCGGCCACAGGGGGCCAGGGCAGGTGGGACAGCTCCAGAAGATGGTAGTAGGCAGCCCAGCGGGAGCACGGATACCCACGGGCACCCTGCACGCTGATGAAGTAGGACACAGCCACGGCAGGGCCACCTTCACACAGGCAGGTCGCATATCCCAGGAAGGCGCACACACAGTGAGTGGAGACTGTCTCAGCAGGGCTCCACGCCGCTAGGTCCCCCAGCATGTCCGGTAAGTGTCCCTCAGGGAAGGGGGCGAGCCCCAGCTCCTCACAGTGCACACGGCAGTCGCCAGCGGTCACAACATAGCCGAAGCGCAGCATACCAAAGCTCAGGACCGACAGGCATCTGGCCGGGTGGGCAATGAGCGCAGGCTGCGCTGAACGATGGGTGACCACCACAGGTCGTACAGGGCCATGCTCTCACGGGCAGTCCAGGCACGGACAGAGCCCCCGGGGCCTCCAAGCGGGACCTCGGGCTGAGATGCAGCCACCATAGTACAGCTCCTGGAGGGTCTCAGCCGCAGCGGCCGTGGGGGCAGCATGGGATGCGGGGCCGGGGGGTTGGACAGGCAGAAAGGGGCTGCCAAGGCCGACAGATAACGGCACGACGGGAACAATGGGGCCGCTAGGGAGTGGGCAGCGCACAGCTGCCAGCATGCAAGGCCGGACAGCCACACACACACACACACACACACACCTGCTAGCGGAGATAGCAACGACAGCACGCGCACGCACAGGGAGGGGCAGCAGCCCAGCGGCCAGGGCCCAAGCCCGGGGGGGCTGCATAGGGTACCCCCGATGTAGGATCATAGCCAGTACGTTGGGGTGGGCCACACAACCGTGGTGTGCCTGGTGCGGGACGTCCGTGAGACTGGGGAGGAGGTATGCACCTGTAGGAAAGAAAGCCCTCGGGCAAGGTTAGGTGTGTCTCAGACCAGCTCTCCCAGTCCCGGCCCATACCCCGGTACACCCATGTGCCCTCATGTCCTTCCCCTCAGTGGTCCCGAACGCCCCCTCCCCACCCCATCCCCTATGCTACCCTGCCCCTCCCCCGCTGCCCCTAGGCCATCCCCTGCCAACAGGGATGGCCGAGACTACCGACCCCTCCTCGTCCAAGGTGGAGGTGCTGTCAGCCGGAAGGGCCCGGGACCCTGTCCCCCGACTGCCGCCCCCGGGGGCCCCCTGTTCCCCCGTGGCCGTATCGGGGCCCGGCTGCCAGCATCTGAGCTGTGGGGGCACAGATCCCTGGATCCGCGGTCCTTGGTGCTGTTGGGGAGGCAGGGGTGGCAGCGCTGGCAGGGCCTGTGGTATGGCCAGGAGGGATGGAGGAAGCACAAGTCTGGGTGCTGGCATGGCACCCGGCGGGGCTGTTGCCATTATGAAGGCACTCAGGGCCCCGGCCTGCAGGAGTAGGGATGTGCCCTGCTCCAGGGAGCGGTCCAGTTTCTGGCCGAGCTCCTCGGACCGGCGATCCTACCGGTCCGAGTGGGCCTGAAGTGCCTCCAGTTGGCAGTCCATGTCCCGCTTCATCAGCCGCCAGTCCTTCAGCATCTCCGCCACCAACGCCCGGTCCCTCCCCTCCACCTGTTGCAGGGCCCTCGTTGTCCCCTCCTCCAGCCGGTTGACAGCTTCCAGCATCTCCTCCGTTTGCCACGTGCTGGTGGTGACAAGCTCCTGCGCAAGGTCCTGCTGGCGCCTGCGCACCCATGCTCGGTGCGTCTGCATCCTCTGGGCAGCCGCTACCGGCGGCCCCTGGCCACAGCCCTCCCGTGCCCGGTGTGGCTCTGTGGGGTGATAAAGGGGTCGGTTCAGCATGTGGGGTGCTGTTCCCCTGCTCCCCCTCCTGTCTCTGTGCTCTGGGCGCTCCTTCACCCCGGGATGGGCACCGCCGGCCCGTGTGGCTCCCTCTGCCCGTGCCCCATCCCAGCCTCGGGGACCGCAGGGGGGCAGAATGCTGCCGTCCCATTCCACCCCCTTTGGCCCCCCTCCCCTTGGGGTCTGTGTGTATGCCCTGCATTGCCCATACCTGCTCCCTCAGTGTCCGTTCCCTCCAAGGCCGGTCGGTCAGTCGCTGGGGCTGGTGTCTGCCTGGTCCCCGGGTCGGCATGCCGTGAGGTGCAGGGTGATGGTCTCCTCCTTGCCCTCTACCTCCTCGGAGTCTGCTGGAGCATGCATGCCCTCGCCAGAGGTTGGGCTGGGGGGGTGTTGGGCGCGTGTGCCCAAGGTCCCTGGCAGCTCCTCCGGGGCTTCTGTGCCCGGTCTTGCCCGATGCTCTCCGGCTGCAGAGGGGTGTGTGTGCTCATTCGCAGGTCGTTTCTACCGGGCGCCAGGCGACTATGGAGCCCTTGCGGTGCAGCACCCGACTCAGTGCGTCCATGTAGGGGGAGGCCCGTGTCCCCCGCTGGTTGTTGTCCGTGATGTCCTTATAGCCCATCTTTAGCTCCTTGATTTTAGTCCGGCACTGTGTGGGCGTTCGGTCGTATCCGGCCTCTCCCATCTCCGTGCCTATCTGGGCGAACACCTGTTTGCTCCGGGCGTTGACAGCCAGCTCGGCCTGCATCTCAGGTGTCGCCCAGATAGCTATGAGGTCGTCGGTCTCCTGGAGCCCCCACTGACCCCCCCCCCGGGGTACTGGTACCTGGGTGCCGGCCCCTCTGCTGCCTCTTCCTCCTCTGCGGTCCCCGCCGCCTGTCCCTGGCTCCCTCCGGCCTCGGCTTCCTCCGGGACGCGTGCCCTCTTGCTGATCTGTTTGTGGGTACAATGGGGGCTGCTGGTTAGGCTCCTGGTGGCTGTGGTCCCCGCTTCCCTCCCGTGCTCCTCCTCTCCCCGGCTTCGACCCGCCTGCTCCTGGCTGCACGCCCTACCTTCTTCCGGGGTGGCCCTGTGTGCTGCTGGGTGTCCCCCGCTGGGCTGAGTTCACCCTCCTGCTGCTGCTGCACCTCCTCCTCGCCCTGTCGCTCCATCCTCTGCACGTTTTCCTCCTCCCTCCTCTCCATCGACTACTCCACCACATTCCCCTACTGTTGCCTGCCCTTTAAATCTCCCTCCGTGCGCTGCTTGTTGTTGGTTGCCTGGCAGCAGCGCTGCATGCCGTCACCACGGCCCGTGGTCATTTCCTTCCACTGCTGACGGGGTTTTCCCTTCAGACGTTACGTTTCATTTACCCTTGCCATGGTGAACATTCACCACACTTCTCAACCTCCTCCCGCCCAGACCTCACGAAGCGTGGTTAGATTCACCCCGGCCCGCGTTTGACTGTGGTGAACATCTGGCTGCAGGCCAACAGTAACATCTGAAATCACCCTAGGGCTATAAACTTCTGGTGTAAACTATCTGATAACAGGGAATGTGGGTTGGTCTCATTTTTGATAAATGACACCCGTAGGAATCAATGGTTGATCGCAGTTGAGTGTTTTATGACCAGGATGGGGTTCTCTTTCAAATATTGCCAAGGGAAAAATATTAGGGTACTTCGAGATGAGGTGCAAAAAACAATAAAGGATGTGACACAGCAAAATGATTTGGCACAAGTAAGGAATACATTGCATTTGAAAGATTATGTGTTTTGGGTTCCAAATAATGGTGAGTCTGCTCCATACCTTGCCTCTTCAATTTCATCAAGAGGAAAGTTCCTGTTCATGTCTGCCAGATTTAATGCTCTCCCCTCCAAAATTTTGGAGGGTAGAAAATTCCATACAGCGAAAGATTATGTCCTTCTGATCAGATAATTGCAGAGTCCACGCAGCATATTTTGTTTAGCTGCAGATTGTTCGATGGATTAAGGGAAAAATATTTGGTACAATTCATAAATAACCATTTGGGAAGGGAGGAGTATGGCTTGTTGCTATTGGCCCTGCAGGATAGGGTGCATGATTGCACTAAAGCAGTGGCTGAATATTTGGTGCAGGCGTTCGCGTTGAGGCAGACATTTTTAGAGTTCAAACTGTAGGACAGGAGCCGCTCTTGGGAGAGTGTAAATGAGAATGTTAATGAGGCTTTCCTATGATATATTGTCTATTGTGTATTGTTTGGTTGCTAACACTGTTTTGGTTTTTTATTGTTTGGTTTACTTTGTTTTTTGTCACAATGGCCATGCTAAATAAATAAATAAATTAATATTATTATTATTATTTTTATTATTATCAAGCCTATGGTTGAATGGTATCTCAATCAAGCTTGGCAGAACATCCCTCCTGTGGCGACAGCACTTGCCTGGGCCACATTGCACCATCCACAAGGAGTGGCAGTGGAAAGAAGACTGGAAAGGCTCTGATTGGAGCTCCCAGAAGCAATCAACTCTCCTCTACAGAGACCTCTCTCTACGTGTAGGCCAAACAGATGCAGTCATCTCTGTTCCCTTACCCAGAGCTCAGGTTTTTTTTACTAGTATCAGATCATTTCCCAGTACAGTCTAGGACAGGTAGTTATGCCCGTACTTACTTCCTTTCCCCATTTAGAACGTACCCATTTTTACATGTGCACGCACAGGTTGGTCCCCCCTGCCCACAACAGGTTGGAGGTGCCTACTGTCCAGTCCCCCGTGTTCCCAAGAAAAGGTACAGTGGGCACTGGAAGGGTAGAACCTCTTCCTGGAGTTCTTGTCTCCGTTCTTGTCCTCCTTGACCTCTCTGCTGCCTTTGACACTGTCGACCACTCGCTCCTCTTGGACTCGCTTTACTCTTTGGGCTTCCGCAGCTCTGTCCTTGACTGGTTCTCCTCCTACCTCTCTGACCGCTCCTTTAATGTCTCCCTCCCTGAGTCGACCTCCCCCTCCCTTCCGCTCTCTGTTGGGGTCCCCCAAGGTTCTGTTCTTGGCCCTCTCCTCTTCTCTATCTACACCCTGTCCCGTGGCAAAATTATTGCCTCCCACGGATTCCAATACCATCTCTACACTGATGACACCCAACTCTCTCTCTCTACCCCCTCTCTCTCCTCCTCTATCCGCTCACGCCTCGTCAACTGCCTCTCTGCTATCTCTGCCTGGATGTCCCGACGCCAACTCAAACTAAACATGGCCAAGACTGAACTCCTCATTTTTCCTCCATCCCCTTCCTCTCCCTCTAACCTGACCATCTGCATTGATGGGGTCACCATCCGTCCTGTTCTCCGTGCCCGCAGCTTGGGCTTCATTTTTGACACGCACCTCTCCTTTAAACCTTACATTGACTCTGTGGCCAAATCCTGCCGATTCGCTCTCCTCAACATTGCCCGCATTCGCCCCTTTCTATCTGTCTCCTCGGCCAAAATCCTTGTTCATGCCATGGTTATCTCTCGCCTCGACTACTGCAACCTCCTCCTTGCTGGCCTCCCTCGCTCCCACCTGTCCCCCCTTGTTGCGATCCAAAACTCTGCCGCCAAGATCATTCACTCTGCCCGTCGCTTCGACCATGTAACGCCTCTCCTCCTCTCCCTTCACTGGCTCCCCCTTCCTGAACGTATCCTGTTCAAACTCCTGGTTTTCACGTTCAAATCGCTCCATGACCAAGCTCCCCCTTACCTCTCGGACCTAATCGCCCTACGCACTCCTGCACGCGCTCTCCGCTCTTCCGTTGTACCCACCCTCACTCTCCCTCGTTTCTCCTGCTCGCCCAACCGCCTTCGTCCCTTCTCCCTCGCTGCCCCACATGCCTGGAACTCCCTCCCTGCCAACATCCGCCTTGCCTCCTCCCTCCGCTCCTTCAAATTCCTCCTCAAGACCCACCTTTTCCATGCTGCCTTTCCCCTTACTCTTACTGTCAGCCCTCCTCTACTGACTGCTGCTACCAACTTCCTTGTAACCAAGCCAAGTACACGCACTTGAGACTTCGCATCCGCCTGAATGTTTGTTTGTCTTCTCCCATGTCTCTCCCACTGTCCCCTCTCCCTGTCTTTCCCCCCCCTTTGTTTTTGTCTTTTAGATTGTAAGCCACAGGCAGGGACCGCATCTAATTCTATGTCCTGTACAGCACCAGGTCATACAACTGGCGCTTTATAAATGTCTAATAATAATAATAATAATAATAATAATAATGGGCCTTCACCTTATACTCCTGGTCGCATCCTAGAGGGTCTTCCCAGAGCATTCTTTCTGGGCTCCCTCCCCTTCTCAAAGCCTTCCTTTTGGGGAACCAGTCTCCTCAATCAAAGACCATGCCTTCCTGCTGAAATCCAGCTTAGGTATTCCAGCATTCTCTGCTATCCGAAAGGACTCTTTCCCAGTTTCTCCAGAGCATCCTTTCTGGGCTCCCTCCCCTTATTCTTTGCAGGTGTCTAATGCAGGTTGGGGGTGTCTATTCCCCACCACCCTCAAGACGACGTATAGTCTGCACAAACCTCTTCTTGGGGGCAGAAGGAATAATCATATTCCCTAACTGTATCCTGGAGGGCCTTCCACAGAGCATCCTGTGTGGACTCCCTCCCCTTCTTTCTTTGCAGGTGTCTAAAGTAGGTTGAGGTACCTACTGGCCAGGACCACCCCACTCCCAAGAAGAGGTGCAGTGGGCACTGGGAGGGTGGAACCTGTTCCTGGGGGCAGGGGGCCTTCTCCTCGCGGACTGTGGAGAGGGGAGCAAGTAGGCGACAGCCTAGCAAGAAGGAAGGATTCACCTTTGAGAAAGACAACTATGAGAGAGCGCAGTCCTGGTGAGAAAAGTACAGCTGAGCAGACACAGCAAGTTGTGAGGCAGCAGACAACAAGGAGTTCCCTTCCCCTGTTCCATATTGAAACCAGTCTTCTCCTTCCCCTTTCTCATGTACCAAAAACCCTTTCCCTCCTATTCCTTCCCTGTCCTATCCTCCTCCTACCTTTCATCTTTTCTGATTCGACTCATCGCAGGACAGCAGGAGCTAACTCAGTCCTCCAAACCAGAAGGAAGGCTTGTCCCAAAGCCTACCTTCAGGTGACTACAGGTGGCCCAGGAGGGCATGAAAATAGAGGAATCAGAGGTTTAAGATAACTAAATGTGATCTACTTTACACACTGCTTCCACATGCAACCAGCAGCACCCCACCACAGATTTCCTCCTGTCACTAGACACTTTGTTAATCATATTCCCTCTCAGATGTCTCTCCTCAAAGCTGAAGAGCCCTAAACTATCTAACGATTAACAAGGAGGAGATATGATAGAAGATTATAAAATCATGAGTGGTGCAGAAACAGTAAATGAATAGGTTTAGTTTCCCATTGTGGGAAAATTTTTCCCTTTGAAGTCAAATGGGGATAAGGGAGAGAATAAGAACCGAATCAGAAATGAAGAAATCGAGGAACTGAGGCGCTCAGGATAAAGATCAGCATGATCAATTTTACACCCTGCTTCTATATACAGTCAGCAGCACCCCAACACACATTTTTGCCTCTCTCGCTCATTTCCCCCTCACACCAGACTCTTCTTTAAGGGCTCATTCATTCTAGGATTGTGGCTTAGAGTGAACAGCCCATTGAAATGAAAATAGGTTCAGTTTCCCATTGACTTCAATGGGAAATTTTTCCAATGGGGGGGAAAATAAACCCAATCACAACAGAATCCGATACAAACCAAGTGAATCCAAATCTAATCCAAATTCCCATCCCTACTACTTTCACAGCACCCTTAATTCAACTAAACATGGAAAGGGACTGTTGCAAGCTGCTGTATAACAGGGTTTGCTATACACTGGCCCTTTTTACACAAGATGCTCCCACACACATACACCCAGTGAACATGTGTGGGAGTGCCCATGGGTGAGTGGGTGCTCCCGTGACCTACACACCCCACACGCATGGAGTAATCAGAAAAAAGTTGGGTTGTTTCGTGCATGGGACGAAGTGGGTGGAGATGTGCGTTCAACACTCACTGGCCCACATGACCAGGGCAGAACACCCACTCCTGGGACAGATCCGCCAGCCCCCAGGAAGAAGGCTTTACCTTCATAAAATAGTTGAACTTTTTAATGAAATGCAATTTAAGATTTTCAAAACAAGCAAGTAGAAAGTAATCCAATGGGAAAAGTGGTTATTTGTTCCTCTTATGGCAATTATATTGTCAGTACTATTTCCCAAGCTTTGTAAAGCATTGAAAAGGAAGAAATTCCTAACTTTTTGAAAGATGAATTGGCATTGAACTAATTGGCATTGCCCAGAAAGTTATATAACCACACTGCTGGAGACATGTAATGTCTAAACAAACGTTTATACCTATTTTTAGGTTTACCTTGGACTTTGGGGTGTCTACCCTGTGTTGAGAGACACAGACCAGAACCACCTGGCTCAGGGTCTGAAGGATTGACAATATCTTTCACTGTATCCCTGTCTGTGTTTGACATGGTTGCGGATGTTTTTAAAGAACTAGTAACCATACAAAACATTGGAATCTTAAAGGATGGTGTCCACCGCCTGCACACGGATGTGCCATCATTTTTTATTTATCATACTCCTACTCTATCTTGGAGAGCTCCAAGAACACAATGCTGCACAAGGAGGAAATTCGAGTATCTCTGCCAACGTGATATGTTTGAAGCAACACCACCTGTGTGTGGACAGCGAAATGCATTCACAGTTTGTTCAGTGGCACTACAGGCGTGGAACCATACCATGAAGGAAGTTATGTATGCTTATAAATAATATCTTCTGCGTAGTTACAAACAGAAAAGGAATGGTATATAGAGATAAAAAGTGCAGACTCCCAATGAGAAATTTTTGTTTTCAGCCTGAGGTAGAGGCTACTATTGGTAATGTTTCAATATCTCCAGTACGGTCATATGAAACAGGTATGACTGTGAAATTGATTCTCAATTACCAGGTCTTGGTGTTGAAAAATACACCACAGTTTGGAGAACTGATTCCCAGATTGAATTTGAAGTTATAACTATTTTTATGTAGGAAAAATTAATGAAGTAAAGGTTCAAGGTGACATGAATCAAGTAAATGCAAATTTGATTCAAATTTTGCATGATTCTGGTGAATTCACGACAGTTGACACTTTTATACCTTGCATGGGAATTGATATTAATGTTTGGATTATGGTGGAAGGAATATCTATAATTATGTTAGCTATTATAATAGGATGCCATTGTTGTAAAGGTAGAAAATGAATGTGTCATGGGTTCAGTATTAAATAGTTTTCCCCTTGAGAAAAGGGGGGAAATGCGTAAACAATTTATTTAGAGCTCCTTTAGAAAAAGCAGCATGTCCGTTTCTTCTTTTACTATAGCAAAAACAGAAGGAGCAGGTGTCTGTTTCTGCTACTGAAATATGGTCTGGAACTTTTCTATGTAATGTCTCCCCCTAAAAAGCACAATGTGTCTATCAATAATACTGTGCTGCAAAAGAATAGATAAGCCAGCCTAGGAGTAAAGTGTGAATAAAGTAGGTAGTAAAAGGTATGGGCACAAACAGGCCTTGAAAGAGGAACATGACAACTGTCCTTTGTGGTTAGCAGTGCTATGTGATCAGATCCCTCCCACAGAATGCTGGATCGGGGGCATATTCTGCTAACCGCAAGAAGAGATGCTAAAATGATAAACTGATGTACCACAGACAAAGAGAATATTTCTTAAATAGTTTGTTTGGAGGTATTATAGGTGTGTATGGGGATGTTGTTCTATAAAAGGTCACCACAGGCAGTATTCAGGGTTGTTCTTCGCAATGCCCGCAAACTGACGCGCCCCTTGCGCGATATGCTCCAAGGCCGGGCAGGAGCCCTTAAAGGACATACACACAGAGACAGGCATGCTGGCTCAAACCATTATTATTATTATTATTATTAAACATTTATAAAGCGCCAGTAACAACCTGGCGCTGTACAGAACATATAATCAGCTGCGGTCCCTACCTGTGGCTTACAATCTAAAAGACAAGGAGGGGGAGACAAGGAGAGGGGACAGCGGGAGAGACATGGGAGAAGACAAACAAACATTCAGGCGGATGCGAAGTCTCAGG
>QEPC01002794.1:2238380-2263912 GCA_003113815.1 Sphenodon punctatus
GGGGGGGGGGGGGGGGGGGGGGGGGGGGGGGGGGAGACACACAAAAAGCACAACCCTCCCTGGTGAGGTCCTACCAAAACGAGTCTATCTATGAAGGTCTCTCCCAGGAGATGAAGCAGCTCTGGTACAAAGGACTTAAGGGTGGGATACAAAAATATCCAAAAGAGCCACCACCTAGTCCTTCAAAGCCAAGGTGCAAAGGCCTGTACTTCGATGAGCTGGATCAGTTCCTCTGTATGGATGGAGAGATAGTGGCCTTCTGCATACATGGCTCTGCCTTTGCCAGGGGGAGAAAGCAGGTGAAGAAGACCTCACCACTCCCCAACTCCACCGTTGAAAGGGCGCCTGCTCCCCCTGGTGAGAGCATACCCAGTGTGTGGGGTGTGCGTATGTATAACAATGTCCCCATCCTACATCTGGAGGTGCCATTCCTGGACCCAGCAACAAACCATTGAGCCTCCAGGTGCGCCCCTGCCCAGGGGTCCACAAGGCGAGGAAAGAAGCCAGGAACACCCCTGAGGAGGAGAAGGAACTCATGTAAGGACACAGCCCCCAAGAAAGGGGGTGGGGGGACATGATTGGAACCACACCCCCAATGGAATTAACAAATCCATAAACCCTCTTCACAGCTAAACCTGGGCGAGGAGCAGGTGTTGGAGGATGAGAGGACGACTTGGAGGCCACCCAAGAGCCTTTTGACCTGGAGGGGGGCAATAAGGTGCACACAGGACCAGCCAAGCCAACACGTGGGAAGCGGTGAGTTGGTACACACAGGACTGGAGGTGGGTGGGCGGGCACACGGCTACTGGGAAGCAAACCAGTAACACAGGACAGGGAAAAGCCAGAACACAGTGGAGGTGGGGAGGACACCCGTACCATGTCAGTCACAGGAGGTGGCCCAGTCAAGTGTGCCCATACCACTATGGGCGTACACACACACACACACACAAAAGCAGGACAGGTCATGTCAACCAATGCCTCCGTATCCTGTCCACAGATGTCCAGCAAAAACCCTGCCGTCTTGAACCCTGCTGGGAGTCTGTGGGGAGGGCGAAGAGGAACAGAGAGCTGAGTGCACAGAATCAGCCGAGGAGGGGGGACCTAGGGAGGGACCTGCTCGAGTAAGCCAGGCACACCTCAGATGAGTTGTGGGAGGACATCAGGGGGGCGGGAGATCAAGAAGGTCCACAAAAAGGAGGACATCATTGTCCTCCATGACCTGGCCACATAGGTCAGGACACAGCACCTATGGGAGAGGCACCATGCAGCCATCCACCTCCGCAAGCAGCAAAGTCCCACCATGTGTTGGAGAGGACAAGTGCTCAAATGCTCCAGCTCCTGGAGGAGTCGGTGGGGCTGGAGTGCTCCCTTCTCCAGCACATCACAGCTCCCAGCACTGCGGGGACGGGGGGGGACCCTACAACATCCTGGACATGCCCTCCCTCAGGTGCACGTGCCCCCTGCTCCACTCATCTGCCAGCTCTGGATTCTGCAGAAACAACCCCTCCCTGTCCAAGACCAGCTGGGCGCCTTCCCACTATGGATCCCACTCACCACCCATGAGGGCCTCCCATTGAGCCAGCCCCGCTCCCTGTCCCCCCTCTGCAGCATCCCCAGCCTCCACTCCAGTCTACCCAGCCACCACATCACCCCGACCAACTGCCCCAGCTGCCTGCTCCACCTCAGGAAATAGGTAGGGGTGACATGCTATATGGTATAGTTGGAAATGGGAGAGGAGGAAGGGGCATGGGATATTCCTTACATAGGCATGGCAACAGCACAAGCAACCATGGCTAAAGGGATATGGCACAGTGAGGTACTACAAATGATGAACACACCAGGTAGCCCCCAAATGGATTGACTAATGGAATTATATATGACCTCACAAATAGCCAGACTTCAACGCCTGTCCTTTCCAATCTTTGTTTCAAAGATCCCTACTCCTGAGTTCTACCATGCACACAACACTTCGGTGGCATAACAAAACTGTGCTGGGCCTGAACTCATGTCCCAATTATGGGCCCACCGTAGGACAAGGGGGCACAGTCTCCCAGTGTGGCAGCTCTCCTGAGGGAACTCTCAGCCAATCTCGGCCACCCCTTGTAAAGGTTGTGGCACTACCCTGGCTCCCAGTGAGACCCTACACGCTGGAGTGGCAGCAACCCCACCAAGAACTATGTTTTGAGAGTGGACAGGGTAGTGCCAGCACTCCACTCCTCCCCACCCTGAAAACTTTCTTCTTGGCAGAGCTTTTTGCAAGTGGCCTGAACTTCTCTAGAAAATTTTCAGAGTGGTAGGGCAAAGTGTTGCCCTGCTCGCTCCACAACCCACTCTGAAAAGTTTCACTTAAAAAAGGGGGCTCTCTAGAGTTTGGTGCCTGGGTTCATCCGAGCCACCTTGCACACACTGGTCTGCCAGCACCAAAGAGTTGTGGGTGAAAAGCTTAGAGCATTCAGAGGAGTGACCACTTCTGGTTCTCTTTCCATTCTCACTGATGCACACATAACATCCAACTTAAAAGCACACCACACCATTTTCAAACATGGATTCTCCCAGCTCTTCCTGGTTGGCAGTACATGCTCAATGCTTGCTCTTTTCCAACCATTGCATTCTCCGTAACAACTTGCAAATTATCACCATCAAAGAGACCTTGGCTCAAACCAACAGCCAAGGAACAATCAGCACTGCTACCACCACTGCGTAACCTCAGTCGTTCTCTGCCTACCGATCCACCAGACAATGCTGCATTTCCTGGACGAAGGAAGAGACCACGGCCTTCATCACTCTATGGGGGAAGCAGAAGGCCCAAAATGCCTTACTGAAGTGCTACGGGAACGAGGCAGTATTCCAAGAGATTTTGGACCAAGTGGCACAGCAGGCTACACCCAGGACATGAGCCAGTGCTGGCAGCAGGCAAAAAAACCTGAAGTGATGGTAGTTACCCCGTCTTGTGACTTGGAGGAGACTGGGACACCTGTTATTGATGGGGTCCAGCCCCCTCTGGTCACTCAGGTTCGCAGCCTCAGAGTGCTTTTGGTCCTTGTCAGGACCACTGTCAGGTGGTGGCAGTGTCCAGGAGCGCTTTTCACCAACTCCCTCTGGTGAGGAGGCTGCAGCCTTTTCTTTCTGATTCAGATTTTACCACTATGAGCCATGCTTTCATCACCTCGAGGCTAGATTACTGCAATGTGTTCTACATGAGGCCACCGTTGATGACTGTTCAGAAGCTGCAGCTGGTGCAGAATGCAGCGGTTTGGCTTCTTTTGGGGACGGGTTTCTGTGAGCACATTACACCGGTATTTCGAAGTCTGAACTGGTTGCCTATAGTGTTCTGGGCACAATTCAAGGTGCTGGTTTTGACCTTTAAAGCTCTAGACGATCTAGGTTCCACATACCTGAAAGACTGCCTATCCTACCATGCCCCTTCACAGACCCTACGGTCGGTCGGAGGGCACCCTCCTGCAGGTTACATCCATTACCCTTGTTCATGGGAGGAGGGAATTCTCTGTTGCTACCTCCATTTTGTGGAACTCCTTTCCACGGGAGGTTCATTTGAGTGCAAGCCTGGACATCTTTCGGAGGTGGTGCAAAACTTTTTTATTTGAAAGAGCATTTGGCAGGCACGGCTAAATGGAGTTGGTTGGAGGGTGTTTTTACTGTTTGATTTTTATTCTTTTTAATTTTCATGGATTGTGAGCTGCCCTGAGCCTTGTGGGAAGAGACATCAAAATTCAAAAAAAATAAAATTAAAATGAGCATGTTTCAGTCAAGCATCTAAAGTCTCCTGTGTACATGCGGCCAAAATAAGGGGACTAACAGAAGATGCTAGCATCATGGTTTTTCCCAGAACACCCAGCCAGAACATCCATGAACCAGGCATGGTGGGCCACTACAGCCTGGAGAACCATAGAGGAAAAACACCTTGAGGTTCAGGTGGCCATCTTTCCTATGTGGTGGGCAGATGATGACAACATATCTCCCATTAATTGCCCCTATACAGTTCAGGAACCCTTCCCGCCAAAAAACTCTCCATCATTTCCTGGGGGAGGAAGGGAGCCAGCCAACTGCACCACCCAGTCCAGGCATCACCTCCACAATTGCTGTATAAACCCCCTCCAGTATGGTACCCATTGTGGAGGTTCCAACACCAAATTGCTGGGAAGTCTGGGAAGAGCAGCAGGAGTCTGGAGTGGCAAGCTTTCAGATGACAATGGCAACATGCTTTTCTATGGAATGGGCAACTGCACCACTGTGCTCTGTTTTTCTCCAGTCAAGACCTGAGGACCTTGGCTATTTGCAGGATGAGGCAACAGGGCATCCTGAAGTCTGCAACTCTCTCAGTCTCTGCCGAGTATGACAGCACATCATCCCACCAGTTTGTGCTTTTCTCTTTCACCTAGACCAGTCTCTTAAGTCAGCACAACCCTGCACTGACTGAAGCCATGTCTCCTGACAGGTACCTCTGTGAGCATCAGCTGCCCTTGCACGGCCTCAATCCTCCATAGCATGGTATATCATCGCCAAATGTAGACAAGTGCACAGTGCCGAAGGAGCAGCCTCCCCTGGATCTCTGGACCACTATTCCAGTCAGCAATTGAGCAAAAGCCTTTCTGTGCCTTGGCATCAACAGCAGCAGTAGACTTTGATCTGCTGGATCACTCATAGGTTCTGCTCAGTAACAGAAAGGAAGGTCTGGAGCGTTATAACAAACACAAGCAAGTTCTTGGCATGCATCACCATGGCTGCAGTTCTGGCATCTGTGAACTCTGAAGACTAGTAGCAAGCAAGTTCTTTTATTGTTAGCCATCTGGGCTGTAACAAATCATAAAATCTACATCAGCAGATAAAATCAACCAAAACAACCAACAGTATAAACACAAATATAAAAGTAAATACAACAACAAAATTGTGTACAATGATGCCCTCTTATTTGTCCTGTTTAAACTGCAAAACCCACAAAGAAAAAGATGTGACTGCTCTGGAAAATGGACCATTAGTCTCCAAGAGTAAACGCATTCTGGAATTCTCACTCAGCCCCAAGGGTTGAGCAGCGATAGGAGAAGAAATGTATTTACTCCCTAAACTCCAAATAAGCTGGGCAATGCAGGATAATATACTC
Source organism: Sphenodon punctatus (assembly GCA_003113815.1). Taxonomy (NCBI): domain Eukaryota; kingdom Metazoa; phylum Chordata; class Lepidosauria; order Sphenodontia; family Sphenodontidae; genus Sphenodon; species Sphenodon punctatus. The sequence goes on from QEPC01002794.1 coordinate 2,243,500, forward strand.
TTGTGTCTCAATGCTACCCCCTTCACAAAAAACACAAACTCTCTCCTGATAGGGTATATTCTTATATCTGCACAGAACCAGGAGCAGAAGGAAAGAAGTTTAACCTCATTAAGGCAAAGGCCCGCTTAAGGGGTCATGAGTCCCAATTCATTAAATAGGACGTGGGAGCTTCTTTGATAACATAGTCTGGGACATACAAAAAGAAGCCCTAGCTATAGACTCTAGTTGTAAACGCTGATCATTAATTCTCTGGGTAATCAGACGGTCCGCTCCCTTCTTGCCCAGAGGACGCAGAATCTCTCTAGACAGACCCAATTTTGCGATTTCCAATTCCGCTCTATTATACCACCCATTCTTTATTTGGTTGTTATGAATATAAGCCAGTAAAGAGTTAGAGGCCTGGGGGGACAATTCCATCTTGTCCAGTATTTTAAAATCCCAGTCAAGGCCAAAGACCTAACCAGTACCATACCCAATTCGGCCCGCAGTAGCACTTGAGGGACTGATTTTGCGACACCCAAGATTGCTCGAAGAAACAGATTTTGAGGGGGTTCAAGTCTCTCCAAAACTGAGAAACCCCACACTGCCACTGCATAGAGTAACTGGGGCAAAACTTTAGCCCTAAAAAGGGCCAAAGCCGGGCTAACCAGTCGCCCTCCCTGTGTGTGTAAAAAGCCAGTAACGGAACACACCAATTTCCTGACCTGTTCTTTTATTACAGGAAAATGGGATAACCAGCTACCGGTGTTAGAAAAAACTACCTCCAGATATTTAAATAATTTTACCTGTTCCAATGGTTGGCCATCCATTTGCCAGCAAAATTGGCACCTGGGTTTACCTATAACCATAACTTTGGTCTTATTATAATTGATAGCAAGGTTCCCCTCATAGTAGGATTCAAACCATGTCATACTGCGCCGCAGACCCATCTGCATTAGTGAAAGTATGACAGTGTCATCCTCATACAACAGGAGGGGTAACCGATGGTTACCCAACAAGGGCACATGATTAGCTGGTATCTCCATATACGGGATCAGATTATTAAAATAAAGGTTGAAGAGGGTCAGGGCCAAAATACAGCCCTGGCAGACACCCCTCTCCACAGGGACATCACTTGAACACGGACAAGATGGAGCAGGGTGAACTTGTAGGGAGTTGTTTCTATGCAAAAAAAAAAAAATCAATAAGTACAGCCAACGACCATCTATGGACGTACCACTAAGCTTCATCCATAGACGTTCCCTATCCACCAGGTCAAATGCAGCCCGAAGGTCCACAAAACATCAAAACAGCGGAATCTTATTCTGTCTGAACAAATATTTAGAAATTTGATGGCTCAGAATGTAAACATGATCCACCATAGCCTGCCCAGCCCTGAAGCCTGCCTGTTAAGGGAACAGTATTTGTTCTTCTTCTAACCAGGCATGGCGCCGGCCCAGTAAATACTTAGCATAAAGCTTACCTATTACTGAGAGTAAGCTTGCTGGATGATAATTTGAGGGGCCTTTCTTATCGCCCTTTTTAAAAATTGGGGCAATTAAACACTTTCTCCAAGTGGCCGGGATAACCCCCTCCAAGTTAATCTGAGTGAAAAGGGGGGCTAACAACTTTGCCCACCAGTCCGGCTTAAATTTTAACAATTCGGGAGTAATGAAGTCAGAGCCTGGGGCCTTACCATTTTTTTAACGACAGAATTAACTCATATCTCCAATGCCGTCACGAGAAGCCATTCTGGGAAGCGATTAAGTGACTTCAAAACCAAAGGACTGCCAGTACCAGCTGGTTTAGAGAACAACCTCCCAAAATGAGATTCCCAGGCTTCCAGAGGTACTAAACAACCTTGGGCCTGGCTATTGGATGTTTTGTAGCTTGCGATCAATGGCCAGAATTGCCTAGAGTCTTTTGCCAAGGCCGCCCGGTGCAACCGAGCCCACTAAGCAGTTTGGAATGCAATTTTCTTTGCTCTGAGCAAAGAGCAATACTCCCTTCTCTCCTTCACTCTCTCACATCTAGTCTTGTTTGAAGGGTATAACTGTTGCATATAAACAGCCTACCTCAACTTCCTCCTGGCTGCAACACAACCGTTATCAAACCACCTTGAAGGGTGGAAAAGAACTAATACCAATAGGTCTGTTAATAGACAGTAGAGGGAAAAGAAGGCAACAGAAAGTTTCAAACGCACCGATGGACCTGGGATCAGAGGCAAGTATCTGTTCAAGGAAATACACAACCCTAGGCTCCTGAAAAAGATTTTAAAAAGACGCCTCCACTTCCCCCGACCACCTTACACGAGATGGACAAAAACTCACAGGGCCTGAACACTGGTGTAGGGGAACCCTGGAATCCGCTATTCTCTGTTGGCTTAAAGCTCCAGACCCAAGAATTAATACTAAGGGTGAATGTTCAGTTTCCACAGGCAAGAGGACCCTAAGTTCAGAAACCAAAAAAAGAAAGTTTACTGATATCATAAAATAATCGATTACACTCTGACCCAATGCTGAAAAATAAGTAAAGTTGCCCTCCATATCCCCCAGAACAAGCCCATTCAGAATGACAAGATCTAGATCATCAAGAAGTTGGAAGAGCCTGGGCGCTCTAGGGCATTGCACTAAATCTCTGGGAAAAAGCACATTATTAAAAGGGGGGGAGGGGGACTATTTCGGAACTAGGATCGCTAACACCCGCCCCACCCCAGGGGACCCCTATCCTCGTATTCAAGTACCCTCCCAAAATTAGCAGTGCTGTAGGATATTTCAGTATCACACCCTGTATCATCTCTGTGATATCGGTCCATATATCTTCTGAATAATAAGATGAGGCAGCTGGAATACACACATTAGCCAGCAAGAGTTCTAGGTCTGGAGTAAAAAAGCAATGCCGTAACGCAAAATAAGATGAGTAATTCCCAACCTTCGTTACGACTACCTGTAGGGAAGATTTTACTAGCAGCGCCAAACCCCCATTAAGTTTACCATACTTGCTTGAGGAACTGGCATTTAAGTGGAAAGTTTCAAATCCAGGTAAACAGAGGTCCCTCGCTGCCCAAGTTTCTTGTAAGAGAAAGATATCACTGACTCTCCTCAGGTCCCCAAAATCAGGGTCTAAGATCCTTTGGAACCAACCCCCGATGTTCCAGCTAATAAATCAATCAATCAGTTTATTGTATAGCCAATGGCTTTTAGAATCAATCAAATATAACAAAATTAAAAAAAAATACACAACAAACAATACAATACAAAAGTACACCACCACATCTAAAATGTAGGCGCCATAATCATTATTCAGTTTACATAACGCACCTAGCACCTTCTTAAGACAGTGACTCCAAAAAAGGCTCAAGGTCCTGACATTAGGTATAGCGCCATTGCTATTCAACCCACCCATTGTCAATCCTAGGCCATAGATTCCTACTTTCTACGTTCATTCCATAAAGAAGGGGGCAACCCTCCCAAATCCTAGCTCCCACCTCCAAATTTTGTTGCTAAACAATCCAAGGGAGGGGAACAAAGAACCCTTACTTCTTCAATATAGTGGCTCTAATAACCAGTGTTGAAAGGGCAAAATCGGACACTGCCCTCATAAGGCACGTATTCTTAGGACTTAGCAATTTCTTCAACAGCCTCGTTCTAACAACCACCCAGGAAATCACCCAGGAATTTTAGGCGTGGACCCACCAAGGTGGGGCAGTCCAGGAGGAGGTGTTCCACCATGTCCTCCTTCCCGGATTTGCACAGCTGGCAGGTCCTTCTATCATGAGAAATACCCTTATACCTCCCCTTGACCCAGGCAGAGGAGAAGGTATTAGTGCGCAGTCTCGTAAAAGCTATTTGCCTAGGAGGGTCCTGCCATTCAAAAAGATAGGTGGATTCTAAGGCCTGTGGACCAAGGAACTCTATTCCCGGGGCCACTTTCCGTGAAGATAAAAGTGCCTATTCAGTTTGCACAAGCTGGTCCCTAAGCCGCTGATACACTAGCCTTTTGAAAACTTTCGTACCAACGCTGTAGAAAACCTCTGGCGAGAACCCCAACTGTTGTATCTGGAGATTGACACGAGACAGCCACATGTTAAGTATACCAGAGGCCAAAGCCAAAGCTAGAAGCGAGGTCCCAGTCTGGGGGAGGGACATTAGTTTGGTCCAATAACTGTTGTAATGCAAGAACTTTAATTGTAACTGATCTTGTTTCCAATCTGGAGATCACCTGGGGGAGACCCTGCGGAGCACCCAAAACAGAGGTAAGAAAAGTGTTTTGGATGCTTTCCATATTGTCCAGAAAATCCAACCACCACACGGGAGCTGCATAAAGTACCTGGCCTAGCACCTTAGCCCTGTATAAAAGTAACGCAGGAGCAATCTGTTTACCTCCCTGACAAAAGTAAAACCTGGTTATGGCAGCTGTAGTTTTCCTTGCCCTGGATTTAGTTCGATCGAAGTGCGTTTTCCAGCTAGTGTTGGCAGAAAAGGTAACCCCCAGATACTTAAAGTTGGAAACCTGTTCCAATTTATACCTCCCAATTGGCCAGGCCTGTCCAGACTCCTTTGGCCTCTGTCCCACAACAAAGATCTCAGATTTAGAGTGATTAATTGCTAGATCTTCCCTAGTGCAATACTCATTGAAAAGGCCAAGTTACCTCTTGAGGCCAATTTCTGTTTGGGCCAGGAGCACAGAATCATCTGCATACAATAGAACTGGCAGACGTCTGTGTGCCACCAAAGGGGCATGCGTATCCTTGGAGTTCATGAATTGCACATCATCCAAGTATAGATTGAAGAGTACTGGGGCGAGCAAACACCCCTGCCTCACTCCTCTTTCTACAGCCACTGGTGCAGACAGGGCACCCTTCAAGTTAGGCCTAACCTGGAGTGAGTTCCCTGTGTGCAGTTTATCAATCAGATAGAGAAGTCTAAGATCAATTGTAGTAGCCCTTAACTTCACACATAGCCGCTCCCTACTGATAGAATCAAAGACCTTTTCAAGGTCCATAAATCCTAAATATAATTTGTTCTTGAGGGAGGTATATTTCTTAACCAGCACGGAAAGCAAGATGATGTGGTCCAAGGTAGCCTTCCCCGCACAAAAGCCAGCCTGCTCAGGTGAAATTAAACCCATCTGGTCTATCCAAGTTTTCAGCTTGTCCAGCAACAGTCGGGTGTAAAGCTTCCCTATCACACTGAGCAGGCTGATCGGCCAATAGTTTGCGGGAAGCTGGGGGTCTCCCTTCTTGAAAATGGGCACCAACGTGCTCTTAAACCAGGAGGTAGGGATTACACCTGTTCTACTTATTTCAGAAAAGAGAGGTGCCAAGATGCCTGCCCACCAATCCGGGAAGGTCTTTAACAGATCTGGTGTAACCCCATCTGGACCCGGGGCTTTCCCAATCCTAAGGCTTTGAATTAAGATCTTAACTTCCTCCTGCATGATTGGTGCCCAATGCTCAAAGCTTTCCCAAAGCTCCATAAGGACCCTGCCCGCATCAATGGACATGGAAGCATACAAGGCTCCATAAAAGGATTCCCAATCCTGCATTGTCGGTAAGGAAGCACAAAGAGAAGTACCCCTTCCCCTTTTAAAGAGTCAAAATAATGACCAAAAGTGGGTATGATTGTTCTTGACTGCTGCACAGTGCAAAGCCAACCATTGTGCTCTGCAGTGGACATTTCACTTACCAGTCAATAATTCCCTATAGTATGTCCTTTGTGAGGAAACCAATTCACGGAGGGGGCCCGAAGGGTATGATCCCAGTTTTTTAACTAACCTTCTAAGTTTTGCCCTTTCTTTCTTGCATTCCTCATCCAACCAAGAGGGGGGCTTCCCAACACCCCTGGGTACATCATGTACAGTTATGTACCGAAAAAGCAGGGGCTCCAGCAGATGTAAGCGAGTCTCATACCAGGTTAAGTCTGGAGAGTTCCAGGATGCAACAAGCAGGCAGAGATCTCTAACTTCCCGAGAGTTAATAAATCTCTCGAAGGACCCCTTCATATCTTCCAGCTGCATCCGGTTTACTTTGGTCCTCTTAACCACCTCAGGTTCCTCTGAACGACACCCCATCCTGCCACCCATCCACTCAACTTCCAAGAGAATTGGAAAGTGGCAGGTATCTGGCTTCGGGAGAACCTCCATTTAAGGATGGAGTCAAAACTCTCACATGGAATTAGAAAGTAATCTATAACACTAGACCCACCTATTCCATGGAAAGTAAAGTTTCCTTCCAAGTCCCCTGGGACCCTACCATTTACCACCTCCAATTCAAGATTTTCCAGAAGCAGTTCCATATCCTCCCTCTGTGGATTCATCCCCTTATCCTGTGAAGATCGGGGAAGATAAAAAAAAACCTATAACCTGACTCTTCCGGGTCACCTTCATGACATAGAACGCTAGGATCCCCCAATCTGGCATTAAAATCACCCCCTACATAAAGGGTCGCCTTAGGGAATTGCTTCCTGGCTTCTATAATCGCTTTCGACATTTCTGACCAAATCTCTGAGTTGTAGTACTTGGAACACAATGGGGGAATATAAACATTACCCAGAAGAAGTTCCGCTCTACCGGGTGACAAACAATGATAGAGTGCAAAGTACGAACTATACGTACATAACATCTTTATTTTAAAATGTAAATCATTCGCAACCATCAGGGCTAGCCCCCCACTGGGCCTACCTCCAACAGACGAGGGGGTAGCCTCTAAGGTGTATACTTTAAAACTACTGAGAAAAATCTTATCTGAACCTTCCGACAGCCAAGTCTCCTGGAGCAAAATGATATCAAACTGACTGAGAAATAAAAGAAAATCAAAATCCAGACAGCGGGTTTTCCATCCCACTATGTTCCAGGAGAGGATCAAAAGATGGTTGCCAAGCTCCCCGTCCAATCACAGATCAGCAGAAGGGGCCTGATTTAACAGTGGTACCTGTGGTAAGTCTTTATTCGGGCTAGAAATCACTAATAGGGGCCCCATACAAGGTTCCGCAGGATTCCCCGTCGTTAGCAGTCCCTCCCCCTGAAGAGGAGGGCTACTAGTCTCTCCTCGAGGGCAAGCCTCTGCTCCCCCCTCCGGGGGCAGCATAGAACTAATACTCACCTGTGCTGGCCTTAGAAGCTTCCCCTGACACAGGTTTTTTTCCCCTAGCTTCTTGCCTTGTCCTCCCCGCCTCCAAATCTATCCTAAGGCGACCAATAGAGGTGGCAGGAGTTGGCCTCGAGACACAGGTCCCCTTATCCACAAGTACATCCCGGTTCTTGACTTCCCACCCCTTTTTTATGGGGTTCTCAGCCCTCTGGTCACCCAGGGTTCCTAGGTGAGCATGGCCCACCCTTCTATCTACTGTGGGTCTACAGCTATTAGTTTGCAGTGACAATAGCTGATCACGAACCAGTTCCAACCTCTCCACCAACTCAATTGGTGTGACCTCAGAAGAGGGACGTTGTGAGGTCCCCTGGCTCTGTGGGCCTTGTATATCCTTAATCGGTTTCTGTTCCCTAACCACCTCCACCTCCATAGTATATGCTTCCTGAAAAACACTGCTTGTCTCTACTGATCTTGCTATCTGTGACAGATGGAGTCTCCCAGCACTCGCACATCTATCACCAGGAATAGCAGATATTAAACACTGCTTACTTATACTTCCCGGACCGTCCCCACTAATGGGCACAGACATAATGGGAACATTTGTCTTGAAGGTGTCTGAAAAACCTGCGAGATGAACACATCCTTACTGCTAAGAGGATCTAGATTACCTAGGATCGTTTGAATAAGCAGGATGGTTAAAAAGGTTATTATTAGTATCTGCCTGTCCCTCACTGGGGGCAACTGGTCCACAGAAGCTATATCATGCCTTGTTATTCTGCATCTTAGAATGACTCTAAGATGTTCAGCCATATCTAAAGCTGTAGCCCAGAGTGATCTAGGCCAGCGGCCACCTGGGTAAACAGTAAAGATCAATACATTTGGCAGGGCTTTCAGCGTTACACCACCCTCCGCCACAACCATTGATGAAAGCATTTGCCCACAGTGTGCCCCAGGGGCAATACCTCCTAAAGGTGGGGCAGATCAAGGAAGTCCTTGGAGGGGAGCTTCTCCTCCCTGGGGCGCCGCGGACTGATTCGTGCCCCCATGTTGGAGCGGTGGGAGCCGGTCATTAATAGCTTTAATCGCAACCTGCAGCTGTGTAACGCAGGATAAGACAAAGTTCAAAGTATCAGAAGTCAATAAAAGATGGTCAGTAAGAAAAGTCACCAACCTGTCACCAGAAGAAAGGTCCGGTACCCCCGCCAGAAGTCCTTGCGGGCGTGATGGCTCAGGTGACAAAGTGTGGATAGAAACCTGCTGTTTCGACAGATTCCCTGGAGCCTGATGATCGCTCACCCCCAAGGCAAAGGAATCAACTGTCAGATGTGAACAATCCACAATCAATGTCTGAGCTTGAGAAGGGGGTTACCCAATGATTCCACTGGACCTTTTGGAAAATAGGCCTCAAGTTTCCGTTGCTTCACAGATTTTTCCTTCGCCGGGGCGGTGTCAGAGGTATCCCCTCTCCCTCTCTTAGATGAAGCCATACACTCATAGCAGTCTCACGCCAAAGGCGAGCAGGCTCTGATGTAGTTACTCCCCCTGCTCCCAGGTGGCAACACTCGGCATATGCACTTGGAGTCTCTCCAAGCGTAAGGGAGGGGCGCCCACGCCCACACATGGCTCCTCCAATGGCCGACACCCTTAGGTGTCGCCCTTCGGCTGGCGCCCAAGGGCCCCAGCCTCTGGATGTTATACCTGGGAGGGATGCAGACAGCCAATGAGGGCTTGAGAGGGCACAAAAGGTAGCTTCCCCTGCAGCGACTCCTGTTCCAGGCCCCTCCTCTCCCAGCTGCACACAATCCCAACTAATAATAGTCAATAAGCCATCGCCCCTAGGTTCCATAGACAGTCAGTCTATGGAGGTGACGGTTCCATTACCCCTCTTCACCTTCCACAAGGGCTCGGAGATCACCACCTCCTGCGGAGGTAACTGAGTAGGTATCACCAAGGAATCCAACTGCACGGAAGCAAGGATGCTTAGTTTAACATGAGTGCCTGACTCTGAAGACTATGTGCCAAATGTTTTGAACAGCTTAAGAGAGTTGGGCAGCTGCCTAGCAAGGATTGGCTGCACACCGCATGTGAACAGGTATTGGTCACTATTGATCATGTGTCCTTACAGGACCAGCTGTGTGTCAAGTGCGAGGTACTTTTGGCTGAAAAGGTTTTTGCAAAGGTGTGTGTGCGCGCACACACGTGTGTGCTGCTGCACTGCCAATCTAGGTGACTATTAAGCTGCAGAGACATTTCTGCCACAAGCATGTCAAGTGCACATGCCAACTTCTTTAAAATCACTATAGATGTTAGCACCATGGAAGCATGCAATTTTAATTGGGGTAGCAGGAAACACTTATGAAATGGGCAGGTGGGGAAGGGGGGACTGCAAAGTAGTGAAGGTCACTGTGCTAGCAATGTACATGGGAGCAGAGCTGGAATGCTATTGCCCATTGGTTAAAAGTTATTCATCTAATTTCTTATCTTTTGAAAGTAACAGTTTTTGCTTGCAACAAGCATTAGGGGTCAAAATGCCACAGAAAGCTTTGTTGTGGGTTGTTTGCCCTGGAAAACCAGATGGCTTTGGCTTTCATCTGTGGGTGTTGTGACCGCCCGGGGTATGTGTCCCAAAGAGATGGGGGGGGGGGGGGGGGGGGCGACGGATACTGTGACCTTTGCTGATATTTAGATGAGACCTAATGTACAGGGAGAACAGGCAGACTTGTCCTCTGAGGCAGCCTATGCACGCACAAGGTGACACATGCATATAAACGGGTACCATGTATGCATAATGAAGTGCAGACACCACACAACCCAGCTGCATTTCCAAGTTCAGCACAAGGGAAGACTGTCAGCCCCGGACAAAAATGAGAGACTGGAATCCAAACAAAATCAAGATTTTTCTTTGAATGTGTGCACTGCCAGAAGACAGACAGTCACAGAGTCTTGATCCTCCTCGCCACTTTTTCTCATTAGTGCACTGGATAACAGTGGGAAGATACCTGTGGGGCCACCAGGAGTGCCTCGATCAGATGGCAGAGATGAAATCTCATCATGGAAACAAGTTATGTGGGGTACAGGGAACATGAACTGACTGAAGGAGAACCTGTTGCCCTGGACAAGGTTTGGACACTCAAAGGCAGAGCGCCCTTGCGAGTAGGGAAGTTTTCTACCCCCCACTGTATGGTAATGCTAGAGAAGGGGTACAAGAGGCATATGGTTGACTAGAATCTTATGCAAACCGAGAGGGATTTCCAACACCACAGCAGGCGAGACCCCAATAAAACTGTGTGCTGCTACTTGCCAGTACATGGCAGTGAGCCATGGATGCGATAAACCAAACTGACAACACGCAAAGACTGATTGCTTTCAATTTTTACTTTTGTCTTTAATTTTCACTATGTGTGCTCAATAAAGTATGCAATTTGCTCGACAAACACAGCATTATGTGCATAGCAAAAGATTAGTTCCGGCCGTCACATACTCATGGGTATATACTCCGGTATGAACCTCCATGGGTGGGCGTAGCAGGTGCTAGACCACCTCCCAGTCATAGCCTGGGCGGAAAAAACAGCTGGTGCAGCTTCTTCCCATGGTTTGCTGTGGCTGAGTCATCAGAGGGGGTGGGATACTATGCAGGGGGCGTTAGTGGGCAGATTGCAGCAAGGAAGAATGCCTGCCCATGTATTAGGCTTGTCACACTAAAGCTGCAAGTAGAAGCTGCCCATTTATTAGGTCTACATGCTAAAAATGTGAGTGGGGGATGCACAGACCAAACCCAGATTCCAGCAGGCTATCATCCTATTGTTAACACACTATGAGCAGTGTTCTGCTCAGAAATCACAGGCAGGGCAATCCAGTATCAGCTTCCTTTCACTTCAGATACCCTCTGCTTACTCCGGACAATATCTCCTTTCTCTAACACACCCAAATTGCATGCCTTAGTTTCCCCAAACCACTGGCAACACTCCTGTGCAGCTTAAAGTTTTAAATATGGGAACCCCACACGGTTGCTTTGCAAGTTTGTTTACACAAGGAAGTTTAACACAGGAAAGCTGAACGAACCCTGCATTTATTCACATGATGAATAAAGATTTCCAGCCTCAGAAGGCAATCCTCCCTCATGAAAGTCAATGGGAACTGAGCCACTGGCTTTAATTATTGCACCCTCACCCTCTTTTGTCAAACCTTTGTCCTGCAAATTAAGTTAATTGGTGCAAGCAATGGGGTGTGGTTGCAGAGAGTTGTTTGCCTGGCTTCAGACTCTCCCAATTTTATTTTTCTCTCTGGGTGCTGCAAGGACTCATGCAAATGAGCTGTGATGGAGGTGGGATAGGCAAAGGATAGGGTCAGGCCTGGGAGAGAGGATGGAAGGAGCAAAGGAGACAGGGTTGGTGAAATGGGATACAAGTTAGGTTTGGGAGAGATGATGGAAAAATAGGGTTGGGAAATTATAAGGAAGCAGAACTGGGGGATGGGGGTTGGAAGATGGTGGAAGGAAAGGGAAGGAAAGGAGAAAAGATGGTGGAAGGAAAGGGGAGGATCGGGAAGGTGCTGTTCCAAACACTAGAAGCTGCTACCTTTTCCCATATAGTGATGTGTCTCAGAGTTGATGCCATTCAGCCTGCATTGTTCAGCATCCAGGAGGCCTGGCTTTGCTTGCCAAAAATCCAGTTTGATGCTCCTAAATATCAGGGAAATACCCTCTTTGGTTCCCCCAGCACAGGCACAGAGAATCTACTCATTTTTATTTAAAAAAAATAAAATCCTCTTTAAAGACTTTAATCCATATTGTGGGAGAGATGGGAGACTTGAACTAGCTTTCTAAGAACAGCCTTGCACCGAAGACGCTCAACTAATCAGCTACTGCCACCCACACAGTTGACATTTAACCACTCCCAAGGGCTCCAGGTTAAGAGAAGCCATTTAAAAGACCTGTTTCAATCCTTTGTAAAAAGAAAGTTATAACTTTTAAATTATAACTTATAGGAAAAAGCAGTAAGCAGCTGCACAAAGTATCATTTTTTTTAAAGAGTGTATATAAATTTTCAGAAAGATCAAAGCAGAAGGGAGGCAAGGCAGCTAGAGCAAACAACAAAAAGGGTAGGGTTTTTTCCCCTAAGCCACTGTGTCACTGAAGTGCTCTTTCACTGTGTGGAAAGAGGACTCGTTTCTCCTTAGCTGCTGTGCACACTCCTCCAAAAACAGCCACTGGCAAAGGAGCGACTCTGCTCTCTAGACATTAAGTAGACCGTCTGAGTCAAAGAACGTCTCCCATTCTAGGTCTAATTGTACATTTGTTCCTGGTCCTAAAAAAAGAGACTTTTAGAGCCAAATATTCAGCATGCCTAGACATATGTTGGCAAGCACCAAACCGTGAAGGACACAGGAAAGGGAAGCCCATAGGTTACATTCCTGTAGGAAAGATAGGTGTCCAACAAGTGGATGGGAATGTTAATCCTACACTGCTGACAAGAGGATGCTTCTCCGCAGGTTGCTATTCATACAGGTGTTATAGCAGTAGACGACATCTCCCATATCCCCTCGTCTTCCTCCATCTCCTAGCAGCTCTGCTGTCAGACCCTTTGAAGGTAAAGTATATAAGTGCGTCACCAATTTCTATGTAGGTACTGAAGTACTTTCTGAACTCAAAAGAATTATCTGCCAGCTACACAGCACTGCCACACAGTATGTGCACCAAGTAAGCAGTTCAAGCTCAACAAAAACTCCATCACATCAAAGAGTATCCAGTTGAAGAGAATGGGCCAGGCAGAAAATCTATAAATCAAGCAGTAGGTAAAAGTTGCTCACCAAGAGAAAACGAAAACCCTCCAGCAGAATTTGCAAGTTTCCTCAGCTTCCAAAGCCACACAAAATAAATAAAAAATAAATAAATATCGAAGAGCAAAATTATTGGAACAATTATAAATTATTAATAAATTATTTGTTTATAATTTTAACAAATGCATTATTTTTGAATCAACTTCAGAAATAGAGCAACACTAAGTATAGATTGCAACAAAAGGGAGGCACACAAGTCGGAGAAACTTCCCAATCCACAAGCACACTGCGGAGGTGCAGCATGCCCTATAGGCAGAGCTAGAGGGCAGGGATAAACAGAAAGGCTCTCTTTTTAAATAGGACTTAATCCAAGGTTGAAAATGGCATTTTACTGCACTAAGGGCTTCAAGGTTTCCTTGAAATTCATGGGAAAATAGTAGATTAACAATGAACTCCATTAATAAGAACATATGGAACAAGCAGCGATCAGTGGCTCATCTAACCTACTTTGAGCAGTAGCCAACAATGCAGTGTAAGCTCCTTTACAGTAACTGTAAGCACATACAGCAACATGCATATGGGGAAGTTATCACGCAAGATCATTCTTTTTATTGGCCTAGGTCTAACTTTTATACGAGCTGAAACACGCAACCAACAGGTATACCTGATGAATCCAAAGTGTCCAATCCATCAGACAATTTGGTTGCAATGGATTACCCACAGGGCATCCAATGAGTGCCCGCTTTAGTTCTAGCTTTAAAAAAGCCATTTCCTGCCAGCCATTTCCTAAAGCCTCCGAAGCTTCTTGAGAACTACACCTACCAGAAGCCCCCAAGTCTCACTCAGGCATTATTCTAGCCTTTAGAGAATGGACGACTGGGATGTAGTTCCCAAGAAGCTTTGGGGGCTTTAGTTAATGGCTAACTGGGTTTCCCAGAAACCCCAAGCCAGTCACTATTTCCTTAGTCATGGTGTCCAGGGAAGTGACAAACCTAAACTGGCCTGAAGACCCCACCAGCTTTGTACCTCCTGCTGTTCCCACCACCTGGAACCAACCCACCCACCACCCCCTGCCACCAGTAAGAGTCTGCCACCACCCCACCTTCCACACACTGTCAAGAGCACCCCTGCTGTCATTTGCCACTGGGAACCCACCGTCACCGTACCCCCCTGGCATTTATTTTTAGTTGAGTTTATTACAAATATTTATTATTCCACCCCTCTTGCTATACAGCAGCTCAGGGTGGCACACAAATAGGATATAAAATATAAAAACAATATAAAAGTTTAAATAGGATCTGGCAACAAGTATGGACATTCCTCAATAAGATCAATGGATCTTTAGTGCCTTTTAAACCAGAAATAGCTATACTAGGAATCCAGGCAGCAAGACTCTTAAATTGCATCAGGATTCTTCTAAAATCTTATGTCTGGGTGCAGTCAACATAACTGCTAGGCATTGGAAAACGGAGGCACCATTGCCGCTACAGGAATGGATACGTCGGTTATGGTATTTGTTTACCATGGAAAAACTGATGGCAGAATTAAAGAACAAGAAAGAGGACTTAGAAGCACTATGGTACAAAATCACTGCAGCAGTTGAAAATCAAGAATTTCTCCAGAGTGATAAAACGATACTATTTGATTGCTATTTTTGAGTTAGCTGTATGTTATAAGGAATATTGATATTAATATAACACCTTGTATTGTATTGAGATATGATATGCGTATAGGCGGATACTGTAAAAATTTATTTGTACATTTTTCTAAAGAAAGAATAATAATAAAATAACTATTGAAAAGGTTTAATTAGTATACAATAAGCAACAATCACTAAATTAAAACCAGTTTACTACTCCTGCACGATAATACAACATACCCTCTAACATTTGACAGAGAAATATAACAATAGTAATTTTTACATTTTATAGCGCGCCCCCATGACACTCAGCGTAGAACAATTTACCACAACTTTTAATTCTCACAACAATCCTGTGAGGCAGGTTAGGCTGGAAGAATACTTTGACTGATCCAATGTCACTCAGTGATTTTCTGGCTAAGGCAAGACGACTTGAAATCGGGGGGCCTCCCCCAATCTTCCAGTTTAGATGCCAAAAGGAAGAGACAAACTCAATCTGGCCTAGCACGAAGACCCCACCCCCTATGTACCTCCCATTGTTCCCATCTGCTGCTCCTACCACCACCACCAAGCAGCCACTAGGTACACTTCATGCCACCCATTATTTGCATAAATTTGCACATGTTTATGAACATTTGTAACAGCTCACTGACTAACTTTGGGGGCAGAGCTGGCAAACAAGTTGTCTATGAGAGACTGTACACATAGATTTGTATACGCAAGACTTATGGTTCAAGTTAAAACTCAGCCTATTAAAAAGTCAAAGTTCAGATGTGTCCACTGATTTTGGCAGTAGAATTTTACTTTTAATGACACTCAAGAGAATCCCAGATGGACGCAGTGACAGTTCCTTTCAGTATACTAAAAAAATCACCTCTCAAACACACTCACACCCATCCTACCCTTTTTCAATTTTCATCTTGATTCCAGGCACGCAACTCCCTCCTTTCTTTGCTCTTTGATAGCAGTGCTTATCCAAAACTTCTTAAAGTGAGAAAAGGTGTCCCACCCCTGTCTCTCACCAATGAATGAAAAAACATCAGCAGCCAGCTTTTTCTCCTGCTGGATGAGGTGCTAACGATTTTTGTCTGCTGAACCTAGTACGAACCTTACAAAGCTGGTACAAGGTAACCAAAACTTGCTACTATACGCAGTAAGAAGGTATTGTTGGAGAGTCACAATGTGTGTGTGCTGTGCGTGCCCACTGGGCACCCAATAGGCTGCCTGAAATTGTGGGTTTTACCTGGAAGTAGTACATTCACTACTAGTTTCAGCTCTATTTTATAAGTAGTTTTTAGATTTATTTATTTAATTTTAAATACCCTACCCTTCCCCCAAGGCTCAGGGCAGCTTACAATATAAAAGCACATAAAATACATTAAAATCCCTTTTAAAAAACACACTCTCAACCATAAATAACCCTCACCAAAGTGCTATAGCCCTATGTTGTCTCATGCTATAAGCCCTTGGGATAGGGAAGGATATAAATTAAAATAGTAAAATAAGCTGAGGATTAGTGACTAATTAAAGGAGATCAAAGATAAATTTCTATGCATTTGCCAGTATCCCTACAAGCTGTCAGCATCCCTTTAAGTAAGGCAACTGTCTGCTTTTCTCCTGTCAGAAACACAAAACAAACAGACCAAAAAACCATCTGTCATCCTTTCCCCCTACATACAATATTGCTCACCTGGTTTGTACAAAATGGCGGATAACATCCCACAATGTCTGGCCAGAACGAAAGGCATCCTGGAGCCTGGAACCATCATCCAGCTGCAGTGCAATCCGAACCTAGAAGAGGAACCCACTGAATTAGGACAGGGATCTAGAAGTATGCAGCTTGTACACATTTGCATTCTTGTACTGCTTCACTTACCTACCTGAAGGATGTTCTAACCTAAGAATTGTAAGGCACTTTATCTACATGCATCTCTTATAGTGTTTGTGAGGCTTTATTCATGTTTGGATTGTTATTCCCAAGGCCAATAGTAGTAGAAACCCAGTTCCAAGACCAGTGTTTTAGTGACACTACTGACTGTAGGTTCCAAGTGACAATGATGGCTGCCAAATTAGGGTCCCAAATAAATAAAGACTACAGTCATTCCACTTCACCAGCGACATTGCCATAAAAGTACAGTTCCCAAGAATCCCAACTCCAAGGAGAGGGGTTGTTTTTAAAGACGGATTTTTATGAAAGCTAACATGAATACGAACAGTTTGAGCTAAGGGATGTGGAGACCTACCTTTCACTTCATATCTGGAAACGCAATACAGCCATACCACACTAGTGAATAAAACCCAAATGCAAAAGTAGCCACTTTGCTTCTAGTACACACTAACAGTACAGCTCCACTGGTAGAAATCCCTCCAAATGAATTCTTAGTTGGTTCACTCCCTTTAGAGAGAACCACGACAGTGGCTGCTATGCTCCCAAGCTGTATACTCGTACTGTATGCTCCTACTGGACTCCTCTTTATGGGCAAACATGGCAAATTTTCCCACCTCTGTGAAATGACTTAGGCCCAACATATCTTAAAGACCACCTCCTTCCCTATGTTCTATTATGATCCGTAAGGTCTGCTGAGAACAGTCTCCTCCTAATTCCTTCATGACACCAAGACTCACAATGAGACACGCTTAGTGTACGCCCCACAGCTCTGCAACACCCTTCCCTTGGAAGTTTGTCAAAGCCCAAACCAGAGAATCTTTCAGAGGCAATGCAAGACCTTCTACTAATAGATTTTATGGTGGTGGCATTTTAGGAGGGTATAGATGTATGCTCCTTTGCTGCTGCTACAGCTGCTAGGCTTGTAGGTGCCCTCCCCATGAACTCCAACCCCCCTTAAGCGGTGGGCTGCCAACATCATTGCGCCCCCTCTGAGCTTGGCTTCTAAGAGAGGGAAAGGAAAGGAGTACATCCTAGCCCAGGCACTGGAATGGACACCTCATAACCCTGGAAGACTCTTCCTGATCCCAGACCTTTATAAGCCAGGCTGGCCTGCCAGGGGGCAAGCGCCCATGGCATGGTGCCTCCTGTGGCAATGCCAAAGCGACACACTGAAGGCTACCCTTTGGTGTTGCCTTTCAGTGGCAACAAAGTTAGGACAGGGAGAGGGTGCTTTTGTAAAATGTTAGTTTATGTATTAATGTGCATTATTATAGGTGACACGGTGAGTGGGATCTGGAGACAGACCTCATCTGAGGGAAGGGAGGTACGGGCAACCAAGTTCGGGGTGGAGATTTGTGTGTGAGAGGCATATGAGAGTGGGATTGGGTGGTGGGGCTAGGATAGGATTTTTAACATGTATTTTTATTAATAAATTGTAACCTGCCCAGACCTGCATGGATTGGGCAGGATATAAACCTAAAGCTGCTGCTGCTAATGATATATGCTATATTTTAGTTATAGGTTATAAGTCACCCTGAGTCCTTGGGGTACGGTGGGCTATATGCCCAAATAAATATACTAATAAATAAATTGGCCTAAAGAATGAGACCTGCCTGATCACAATCATCCAGATCATGCTTTGGTAGTAAAAACCTTACAAGGCGACTACTTGCAAAAGGAACTCCCACTAGAAAAATGGAAAAATTGCCCAAACCTGGTGGATCCACTGGATATTAATGTACAGCAGCTCTGTTCCCTGACAGGATAGTTCCTGTGGAGTCATGCTGGCAAGGGGAAGCCATTGATACAGAATTAAAATCAAGGATTATTAATTTTTCTTAACAATTTCTGCAGTTCTGGACATGAGAAAGAGAGAGATTAGCAAAGTACCGACAATGGATTTCAGAAATGTAGACTTACAAATTCCAAATGCGTAGACACAATTCCATGGTTAGAAAAACTAAGGGAAAACAAAGTCCAGGCAGGGTGGCAACTTCTAGAAGAGGTGGGGGCAATGTTTTATTTTAAATTGTTTTTAATGTGCTTCTAGGGGTGGAGGGAATGGCTGGGTGGGAGGGGTATGGTGTGGGGGAACAGAAGGGGTTTAAATGTGGAGGTTTGTGAGTGGGGTATGGTGTTATTACCACATTGTGAGGGGGGCAGGGGACTTGCCCCAGCCTCCCTGTGAGGTGGCATTCAGGCAGGGAGAAACTGGGTGGAAGGGAGTGTCCCAGCCCCTCTGTGAGAGGGGGGAATGGACCTGGGGGAAGGGGTTGGGACGGAAGACAGGGGGGTAGGCAATATGGGATATTGGTTGGGTTGGGGGGGGAGGAAGTATAGACGTGGAGGAAAGGATGGGAGGGGAGGGATTTGGGGGGGGTATGGGCTGCGCAAGGAGAGGGCACGTGGGAGAGATTTCCCTGCCTGCCAGCCTGACTCTAGGGATACTGGACTCATGAGTCCCTCTCCAGCCATCCCTTCCCCCAGGCCCTGACGTCCTCTTTTAGTGCTCTCATTTTGAGGGTGGGGATTGTCAACTGGGAGCCAGGGAGGGGAGCCTTTCTGGGTCAGAGAGGAAAGGGGGGCAGCTATTGGGGTCATGTTGGGCATGGGGAGGTATGACGGAGGAAGGGGAAGAACAGACCATCGGGGCATCTGGGAGGAACACAGTGTCAGTTCCCGTGTCCTACTCCCCACCCCTCAGGATATTTGGGAGCGGAGGCCAGTAGTGCCCTCAATCGGACGCTGATGCTGATTAATGTGAGGTCAGTGGCAAATAAAACCTCTACTGTTCATGATTCGATACAGGAGTAGGCTGCCGACCTCATATGCATGAGATCTGGCTGGATGAATCAGCTGGGCTAATATTGTTCAAGATAGTGCCAGCTGGGTACTTGATGCAGCATCAGCCGGGGTTGGGGGACAGGGGTGTGGAGTGGCTATGGTTTGCAAAGATACTTTGACCTTTCGGAGGTATCTGGTGCTTAACACATCCGATAAGGAGTGTGTCCACCTTATGCTGGATTTGGTATGGGATAGATTAGGGATCCTCTTGGTGTACCTATCACCTTGCTGCACAGTTGACTCCCTGACTGCTTTATTCACACTTGACCAAAGACGCACCTGATTTGCACGCATGTCCCCTCTCCTGACTTTCTAAGGGCCCATTCACGCAGGTGTGAACGTGAATGCAGCTCCATTTGTTACGACAACTGATAAATAAGCAAATAATGGTCATTTACTTTCATCCGTGGTTTTTTAAATTTATTTATTTTTTTCATTTAAAAAATAAATAAATCACTGACCATGCACAAAATGGCCGCTGGGGCCACTCTGCACATGCACAGCACTTTTCCAGAAGGGTGCAGGCCAAAATGTGTAGAATGGTTACCCTTTTCCAAAATAGTGCTGACGTTACCTACCGTATGGTCAGTTCTTGTGGATACGCAGGAACTGTTCCAGTGAAGAGGAATCCACTTGTATGTATGATAATTTTCACAAGAGGAAATACCCTACTAAGCAGTTAAAATTAGCACAAAGTAAGGCATTCAGTGGTTGTCCGAAGTGACTTATTGGAAAAACGTTCTTCAATGGTTTCTAAATCTCACATAGTGGGGGGATGGACTGAGCATGTGCAGGGAGTAGCAGCACAGGGAAAGAGCTCCTGCCGTGAAAGCAACTAAAAGCACCTTAAATAAAAGACAGAGCTGCGGGACAGCACAAAAAAACATAGATGAGGCAAGAAAAAAGGTACCCTCAAAGGAAAAAGGAAGAAAATAAGGAAAAAAATACCTTAAACAAATACTGCACAACCATTACAAATCAGAGGCCTAAACAAACAGAAGACAGCCTGGCAGACAAAATGGCTACCGGAGCTGTGATGGTGGCAGAGATGAATGAAGAAATACCACAAGGTAATGAAGAAGGGGCCTGTAATCACTGCACAGCAGTTTATGCAGACTTAAAAACAGACTTAAGGGCTGCAAAAAAAGACAGAGAGACTTTACTAGAAAGAGTCACCTCAGAATTTGCAAAAGTC
>QEPC01002794.1:2269312-2341318 GCA_003113815.1 Sphenodon punctatus
AAAAAAAAAAAAAAAAAAAAAAAAGTCTCACATAGTGTGCCCACTCACTTATGGCCACATTTCTCACAGGATACATGCCATTATCATGAGACATTGGAGAATAGTACAACATGTACCTTTGTGTGATAGCCCTCCTCTTTTTTCATATAAAGGGGGAGTGATAATCTGAAAGATGCTAGTCAGGGCAGATTTTTTACCCCGTAAAAAAGTATTTCATATGGGGTTGGATGGACCTGTTGTTGGTCATCATAAGTCTGGACATCATAAATTTTACCAATTTACTATGAACATCAAAAATTCTTTTGTATTAAATGGTCAGTCAATACAGCTGAGGCATTTCAGCAATTGTTCAACCACCCAGGTGGCTTACGCCATTAAAAGTCCATGTAATTTGTTGTACATTGGCCAAACCAGGAGAGCATTAAAAGTGCATATAGGAGAACATATCAGTTGTTTAAAAAGGAGAATTATATCTGCACCTTTAAGTGCAGCATTTTGATTAGTTTGGTCATAATTCTCATGATTTATCTTTTGGGGCCATAGAATGGATCAATGGCATGGAAAAGGTTGAACAAAGACTGACAACATGAAGCATTTTGGATTTTTAGATTTAATACTGTTAAGCCTTTTGGTTTGAATTATTCTTTAGAAGTGAAATATTTTTTGTAAAAGGTTCACCATAAACATTGATTTTACAAAATTTCTTTAAGGTTGTTTATTTACTAAAATGATACTGGGAGAATGACATATTGAAATAATGTTTTTATGAATTGTTTTTTTGCAGGTTTCCCCAGCTGAGGATTGTTAAGTGGATATGCCCAGCTGAGTTAATTCTTAGCCAGCCTTTTGGAAGAGCACGTAAAGTGGGTATGTTCAGTGCACCAGTTTGTTTCACTAGCAAAAGGAAGTCTTCCTTGTAGGTGCTCCTTGGTGAGTTTGATTGGAAGTAAGGGTTCGGTGTGGTTTTTGTTAGTCATGGTGGTGGTGTTTATTGAATGGCAGAATTTGATGTTTTTATTTTTATTTCAGATCTTTTGCTGCCTATAGCTTTTACTATGGAAGTATAACTCAGGTGGAGTTGAGCCATATTATTTACCACAAGGAGGTAGGATTGAGAGTTTGGTACAATTGATGATTATTTTTGTATAGGCAGTTTGTTTATTGATTATATTTTTTAGATAATAAGATTAAAGTGTTAGTTGATTATGAGCTACCAGTTTGTTTTGTTTTTTATTTAGATTTGGTTCCATTGTGAGGAGCTTTGTCATTCCTTTTGATGTTATTTTGGAATTTACAAAAGACATCAGGTGATTTTTTGGGGTTGGGGTTTTTTTTACTTTAGATGGGGGAAGCATCACTGGAACATTGTGTTTTATAATCAGGATACGGACTAACTGGGAAGGTATTTGTAAAATGTTTATGGTTTCCTTTATGGTAATGATGATGTAATATTTTAAAATAATTAAGTATTGAATAACTATTATGCTAATATGGAAAGACTAGTAGGTATATCCATTTTATAAAAAAATATATATGTTGAAGTATGGAAGTATAACTCATGTGGAGTTGAGTTTTATATATATATATATATATATATATATATAATTATATATACACACACACACACACACACACACACACACCCTTCACTTTGTCATATTTGAGATATTTTCAATGATATACAGAGGATTGTGTAATCTCTTTTGTAATTATTTGTATTTTGTTTTAGAATTTGTTTTGGAATTGTCTACAAGGATAGCCATGTTATTCTGACGACGACGTACGAGTCGAAACATGTCAATAGCTCATTCCCCACACTGATGGTTTGGTGTTTGCCGACGTTACCCGCACCATGTTGGAAAAGTGCCACATTTGTGCAGAATGGTCCCATGGGGCATTCTGCATACACACAGTGATTTTTTTAAAGAAATGGTTTTAATAAGCTAAAAGGGGAGAGAAGTGGGGAACAAAAACAGTAGGGTCATTTGCGAAAACCCCAATACGAAGGAGTTTTTGGAAAAACCTAAAATGAAAAGAAATGATGTGCCTTCTGCACACCGCTAATAGCAGTTTTCAAATATCTAAAAGGATACTACCAAAAAGAAAAGGTTATAAGTTGTTTTCCACTGTCACAGAAGATACAAGAGGAAGTGGGTTTAAATTGCTGCAACAAATTTTGAGAGATTACTTACCAGTAACTGTTCTTCGAAAGAGCTCCGTGAATTCTCACTAATGGGATCTACTTCCTGCTTCGCAGGCACCGGAAGCCTCCTAGTTAGCAGTCTCCAGGCAGATTAGAGCCTGGAAAACACTACAACATGGTGAGGGCTCCGCCCCTCCCTTCCCCCCTCCCGTCCTGAAGAAAGCACGGGCTCCCGATCGCGCGAGACCAGGACCGGATAAAAGGGGGAAGGGCCCTCACCGTCTCAGTTCCTTCCGGCCCCGTTGCGGAACAACCAACTAGTGGTGTATCCAAGAAAGAGGGGGAAGGCGGGCAGGCCGTGAGAATTTGCGGAGCTCTCTTGAAGAACAGAGTTACTGGTAAGTAACCTCTATTTCTTCTTCGAGGAACACGGCGATTCTCACTAATGGGAGAGCGAGTAGCCGTTATCACCTACCTCAAGGAGGGTGAAGGTGAGGATGTTAGTCAAACAATGAATGTGAAACTGTTTTGCCCACAGAAGCATCTGCCCTGGCTGCAAGGTCCAGCGAGTAGCTTCTCATGAACGTATGGATCGAAGACCAAGTGGCAGCCTTGCATATGTCCTGGATGGGCAAACCACGCAGGTTTGCGAGGGAAGAGGCCATGACTGGTGGAGTGAGCTCGGAGACGGGCAGGCAGAGACCTCCCTGCTAGGTCGTAGGCCCTCTGGATGCAGAGGAGACTCCATTTAGAGAGTCTCTGCAAAGTAATCTTAACACCAATTCTTTGGCCATCATATGAGATTAAGAGGGTGTCAGACTCTGATGCGTTCGGTTCTATCTAGGTAGTATGACAGGGCTCGTTTAACATCCAAATGATGGAGGATCTGGTCAGCATGAATGCACGTGGCCTTGGGAAAAACACTGGTAGGGACATGGTTTGGTTCAGGTGGAATGGAGATACCACCTTTGGTATGAAGACGGGGTCAGTACGGAGGTCTACCTTGTCCTTGTGGAATCGTATGTAGGGTGGAGAAGCTCTAAGGGTGGTCAGTTCACTAACTGATCTGGCGGAAGTTATTACCAGAAGGAATGCTGTTTTGATGGAGAGGTTTTCCATGGAGCAAGTCGTCATTGACTCGAAGGGAGGCTCCATCAGCTTGGCAAGGACAAGGTTAAGGTCCCACTGCGGGGCGGGGTGGGTATTAGGAGGGAAGGTGTTCATAATACCCTTCCAAAATGTCTTCATGAGAGGGTGGGAGAATTACGTGCTCCTGTTCTCAGGCTGTAGGCGGAAAGATAGAGCTGCCACGTGGAACCTCAGAGATTGGGTTGATAGGCCAGAATCATGTAGATGCAGAAGATATTCAAATATATGAAACATATAGAGATTTATTTATTTATTTATTTCTAGATTTATACCCCGCCCCTCCCGAGAACAGCTCGGGGCGGCTTCCAATAGAAAAAATATAATACACATAAAAAACCATTTAAAAACACATCAAAAATACATAAAATATTAAAACAGGGCCCGGGAAACATTTAAAACAATAAAATAGGGTAGGGGAGATAAAACCCCAATAACCCACCCTCCCCAAAGGCCTGGGTGAACAGCCAGGTTTTACATCTTCGCCGGAATATCAAAAGGCTTGGGGTCAGGCGAGCTTCCTCCGGAAGGGAGTTCCAAAGGCACGGCGCGGCCACCGAGAATGCCTTCTCCATTGTGGCCCCCCGCTTAACACGGGGGACCTCCAAGAAGGCACCCCCAGCAGACCGAAGGAGCCGCTCTGGGGCGCGGAGGGCAAGGCGGTCCCGGAGGTACGAGATGAGCTAGAGAGGTGGATTGAGAGGTACACCAAGTAGCGAAACGGTTCCATTTGGCAGCACAACAAGCCCGCGTAGAGGCACGTCTAGAATTCAGGAGAATGTCTACGATTTTGCGGGGAGCGTCCTGGATTATGGACCTATCAGCGAGGCGCAGAGGTAGAGCGTTGCAGGGTCGTGGTGGAATATGGTTCCGTGCTGATGGGATAGGAGAAGGAGGTGAAAGATGTCGTTGGCCATCTCCTGGAGTGTCTGGAACTATGGTTGCCTGGGTCAGAAGGGTGCGATCAGAATCATGTGTGCCTCATCGTTTAGTGCCTTGCAGAGGACCTTGTGCATCAGGGGAGTGGGGGAAAGCATATAGGAAGTCTCCATTCCAGGATATCACAAAGGCGTCCGATATTGATCCTGACTCCGCCCCTGCTCAACTGCAGAACATGGGGAATTTGGCGTTCTCTTACGTAGCGAATAGATCTATGGTGGGCGTTCCCCATCAGTTGAAAATGTCGAGGAGTACTGAGTTGCAGAGTGACCACTCGTGGTGGTCTACGGTACGGCGGCGGAGTTGATCGGTGATCGCGTTGTCTTGGCCAGCAAGGTGGATGGCATGAATGTGAATGCCATGCTTGATGCTCCAGAGCCAGATGCTTTGGGCCTCTAGGGACAGGCGAGTGGAGCATGCTCTGCCTTGCTTGTTTATGTACCACATGACTGTGGAATTGTCGGTAATGACGAGGACATTTTTTTATTATGTGAGGAAGTGCCCTGAGAGCCCAACGAATGGCCCTGAGCTCAAGTACGTTGATATGGAGGTTCCGTTCCTGTGGGGAGCGTAGGCCACTCATCTGAAGGTGGTCCATGTGGGCTCCCCAGCCAGTCAGAGAAGCATCGGTGGTTATGGACACTTGCATAGGAGGTGGCACGAAAGGAGTGCCGTGTAGGACATTGTTGTAATGTATCTACCACAGTACGTCAAGGGTGACCTCGGGTGGAATGGAAATCCGCATATTGAGAGGGTGGACAGCGGGAGTGTAATCTCGAGCCAGCCACTGTTGGAGGGTGCGTAGATGTAGCTGGGCATATGGGGTGACTGCGGTTGTAGTGGCAAGGAATCCCTGCAGACGGAGAAATAAATGGACCATCCTCATAGGACGTGATGGGAGAGATAGTATAGTCTGTCGGATAACTCTGAACCTGTCGAAGGGGAGATAGGCCCTGGACACAGAGGTGTCGAGAATGGCCCCTATGAATTGGAGTCGCTGCGTCGGGACAAGATGCGACTTGTGGTAGTTTACTATGAGTCCAAGGTTTTGTAGTAGCGAGAGTGTCACCTGGAGATGGTCGAGTAGTCGAGATGAGGTGAGATGGTCGAGATGAGGCGGCTACTATTAACCAGCCGTCGATGTATGGAAAGACTATCTGCATCCTTCGTACGTGGGCAGCGACTACTGCGATGCGTTTTGTGAATACTCTGGGTGCAGTGGAAAGGCCAAAGGGAAGTGTTGTGCATTGGAAGTGTCGATTTCCTACAAGGAAACGTAAGTAACGTCTATGCACTGGAGTTACTGAAATGTGGAAGAAAGTGTCCTGCAAATCGAGAGAGGATAGCTAATCACCTTGGCAGAGCCCCAGCATAATGATGGGGAGGGTGACCATACGGAACTTTAATCTTTTGATAAGTTTATTTAAATGGCGACCATCGAGGATAGGTCTGTATCCCTCATCCTTTTTGGGTACGACAAAGTAACTGGAGTAAAATCCAGAGTTTCGTTCTGAAGGGGGAACCTCCTCTACACCTCCCTTGGAGAAAAGCTCTAGTATCTGATAGTATTTGAGTTTGGGGGGGGGGGAGCAGGAGGGCGAGGATAAGGAGTTGGGAGGAAATGATAGAAACTGAATAGAGTATCCCTGGCTGATCACCTCTCTGACCCAATGGCCAGAGGTTATGGAAGCCCAGGCATTGTAAAAGGGTTGGAGACAGTTACCAAAGGCAGTAGGATGCTGGAGAACTCTCTCGATCTGCAAACAGTTAAAAACGCTGTTTGAGGTGTTGGGTAGTGGAAGAGGTGGATGGGGTTCTACCCTTCGCTCTTTACTTCATGTACCGCTTTCTGGGTTGGGAGAGCACGGTCTGTTGCTGATGGTATTGGGAGGGGAAACGTCTATTCGCACTGAATGAATAAGGGGCTCATTGTTTAGACTGGTGGGAGTAAGGAGCAGACGAGGGGTAAAACCTCTTAAAAGTACGGATGACTCCAGTAGAGCGAGCCATCTGAGATGTCTCCTTTATCTTCTTTAAATTTTCGTCAGTGGTGGCCGCGAATAGGCCCTCACCATCGAAGGGTAGGTCCTCAATTCGTGTTTTGTATTCTGGAGCTAATGCGGTGGAGCGGAACCATGCATGCCGTCTCAGGGTAATCGCCGAAGGCATTCCTCGAATGTTAGCATCGGCTATATGCATTTTAGCAGTAAGTTGAAATTGGGCTATCTGCATCCCATCTCTTTGCAGTGCTGCAATCTGACTAGGGTCAGAGGCCCTACCTAGTTGGGCCCAGAGCAAGTGCTGGTATCCACACATCGCAGGTGCATAACTAGAAGCCCTAAGTGACAGGTTTCAGATGATAATTTTTCTCTCCCAATGACGTCCAGACGCCTGCCCTCCCTGTCAGCAGGGGAGGTCTGGATGCTGCCTGATTTGGACCTTAGAGAGGCAGCCGCAATAACAAGGGAGTTGGGAGCCGAGTGCTTATAAAACATGCTGGCTCCCTCCATAGGGATGGCGTAAAGCGAGTCAGCTAATTTGTTAGTGGCAGGTGCTGAAGAGGGTTTGGCCCATACTGACTTTGATGGTTCCATTAATTGCTCAAACATAGGGAGCATTATGTGTCCCAGTTCCCCTGTCCCCAGGATTCCAAATACAGGGCCAGATTGTTTTTTGTTTTTTTTAACAACTCGGGATGTGCTCCACCCGGAGGAGGCCAAGTTCCAGGAGGGGCGCTCGACCATAGAGCAATGTTTAATTTTGTATCACCTTGCAGAAAAGTATCGATCTGCAAACGGGAAGTTATTCGTGGCTTTTTTCGATCTCAAGGCTGCGTTCGACTCAGTTAATAGGTCCCTTTTGCGGAACAAACTGGCTGGGTCATCTATAAACAGGAGATTATTATGTCTTATCCAAAGCTTGTCAGCGGAATCAACTCTCAGGGTCAAGCTCGACAGTAGCGGCCATACCACAGGCCCTATCAGAATTAACAAGGGGTGAGACAGGGCTGCGTCTTAGCCCCAGCCCTGTTCAATTTGTTCATCAATGACGTGATCATCCTCGTTGCCCAGCCCCATTTCCCCCCCCCCCAAGTTGGCCTCTAGGTGCCCTCTTATTTGCAGACAATCTGGCACTTATTTCCCAAACGTGTATCGGGCTGAGAAGGCAATTGAATGCCTATTCTGATTATTGTGACAAGAACAAGTTGGCTATCAATTCAGAGAAGTCAAAAATTATGGTGTTCTCCAATTCCAGGAGGCTCTATAATTGGACTATTGGGGGGGTCACCAGTTACAACAGGTCAAAAGTTCCAAATATCTGGGAATTCCTTTCCATGCCACGGGTTCCTGGAGACCACATTATCTGAAAGCGTTGGAATGGTCCAAGGGGGTCATGTGGGCTATTCTTAGGTATTTCGTATATAATGGAAGGAGGGGTATCGACTTGGCTGTGAAGGTATTGGACAGTAAGGTTAAGACTGGCTTCCTTTATGGGGCCGAGTTATGGATCCAACTTGTTTCGGCTAACCTCAACTCGCTGAAATCCTCCTTTTTCCAACATCTTTTATGAGTTCCTAGGGGTACCCCCTCGGCAGCGGTCAGATTAGAAATGGGCCAGAATTCCTGGCAGGTGATAGCATGGAAATATGCTTTTTGGCTGTGGCTTAAGGTCATCTGGCCTAGCAGCCAGGGGCTGGTTAAATATCTAGCTGAGGATAGGTACAGGAATCCATGGTCGAGTGCCATTGACAAATACCTGTTAGAACTAGGGTTCTCACCGGAATATATTGCAGGTAAAGATGCTAGGGCCATAAGGGTGGAAATCTTCAAGAGGATCAAAGACACCCATAGGCAAGGAAATATGGCTAGGGTGAGAAGTGCCCCCCATATGAGGGACTATATGGCCTGGGTCCCGGAGAAAAGGATATGGCCAATTACTGGTTATCAACGCTTACTTTTAGGGAGAAACATTTGTTTTTGTGTGCTCGTTACAATGCATTGCCTTCCAAAGTGTTGGAGGGTCAAATGCGTGCTCTGTCATACAGCAAGCGTTTATGCTCCTTTGACAGGCTTACAGTAGAATCCACAGCCCATATACTATTCGATTGTCGTTTGTATGACCATCTGTGTGAGGAACATCTTTCCTCGCTCATGATTAAGTTTCCAGGCCGGACGACCTGTGGATTACTACAGGTGGTGTTAAGTGATTCTACGGCGGAAGTCACTGTCATAGTGGCTAAGTTTTTGATGCTGGCTTTTAACCTCCGAACCCGGTTTTTGGACTTTAAGTTATTATAACGGTTGGATTGCCTCCATGGTTTTTTTTTATGAATGATTGTATTTATCCAAGTGGTTGCATTATTTTCAATTATGTTATAAAATAATAAGGTTTTATCTATGTATATATTCCTGACCGATGTTTGTTTGTGTTACCAGGCAATGGCCTATGGCTATGTTCAATAAATTTAATCTAATCTCTTCTAATCCAACTCCGGAGGGAAGTTTGGGTAATGCTGCAGCTAGTCACTTCAGCATGCCTTAAAAAGCTTTAGCGTCCTCTGTTACCAACATGAAATTTGAGTCAGATATCGCATCCGGGGGAGGGGGCGATATATTCTGATCCTCCTCAGGTGTAGAGGTAGAGGTGGAAGATGGTTTGGAGTCTGATAAAACCTCTGCCTCAGGGCGCTGAGGAGAGGGGGCCTGGAGTATGGGTTGGCCAACTAGGGAGTTAATGAACTCAAATCCAAAAGGGTGGTCTGACCATGTGTTCTGTTGTTGAGTTGCAGGAGCTAGCGGTGCTGGCAGTACCAGCAGCTGTTCCTGTAGGGTCTCTCGGTGTGGAGCCTGATCCTGCACTGGGTGAGCCTCGGGAGGAGGGCGGGAGATGGTCGCCATGGGCGGTGCCCTTGGAGGGGCCGGTGGTATGTACATGGTAGTAGCCTGAGAGAGGGTAGCACGCTCCAGTTGAGAGAAATCAGACCGTGCCACGTATGGGGATCGAGAACGGTACCGATGAGATTCATGGTACTGGTACCGATGGTACCTGGTGTCCCCATAGGAGCAGTAGGAACATGGCGATTGGGAGAGTCGTTCCCTGTGGCGCCGAATCATGTCGTGGTCCCTTGGTGAGCCGGTGGGACTGATCCGGGGTCTCATATCGTGGTGGAGAGAGGAGCGTGAGTGAGCATGAGTGGCAGCGGGTGCCCGAGGGAGAGTGCAACTCCCTAGCCTGGTGTAGTTGCTGCAGAAGTGGAAGGTCTGCTAGGGCTGCAGGAATAGGTATGGGAACCCACGGTACCAGTGGAGCAGGTACCTTCCCCTGTGGTGCAGGTAGGTCTGTAGAGGCTATAGGGGCAGATGCGGTGATTCGCTGCACCTGTGGTGCAGGCAAGTCTATAGAGACTATTAGGGCAGGTACGGTGATTTGCGTTACTGGAGGCGGAGCCAGTGGAGCGGGCAGCGGTACCGGGGTAGCCGGTGCCAGAGTTGGCGCTGAGTCAGCCAGTCGAGCCTGTTGCTCGGAGGAGCCTGTGTGCCTGCACAGGGTGCGGTGTCTGTGTCGCATCTGTGCTGTCTGAACGTTTTTTCTTTTTCTGCTCACCATGTCTTCTAGTGTGACGTTCCTTGGCATGTGGGGTACCCTGAGTCTGGGCGTTGGTTCCAAGGGTGGATGTGGCGGCAGAGCCAAGTGTTGGAACAGGAGCGGTCTGGGACTGTGACTCTGTGCTCATGATGTTCTGGGTGGGGAGCCTAAGAGGCCCCTCTTTGCCACCCTAAAGCGCCTGGCTAGTCAAGATAGCCTGCAGGCGAAACGCTCGTGCCTTTCTGGTTCTGGATGAGAGGCCTGCGCAGTGCTTGCAGGCACGAGTAGTGGGTCCCTCTCCGAGACACACCAGGCACCTCTCGTGGGGGTCGCTGATAGAGAGCGTGGCTGGACACAAGCTACATCTCTTAAAGCCCGGTTGTTTGGGCATAGTCCGGGCTGCCGTGAAGGGCGGTTAGGCTCAGGGTGAGCCCCGTTGAAAGCAATGGAGAGGTATCAAATCGTCATCTAATTTCAATTTTCTTCTTTCCCTTACAGGTGCTAGAAAAAATGGAGATGTTCCAAGCGCAACGCGGTTGGAAGGAACTGAGGTGGCCCTTTTTATCTGGTCCTGGTCTTGTGCGATCTCGAGCCTGCGCTTACTTCAGGACGGGCAGAGCCCTCAGCATGTTCTAGTCTTTTCCAGGCTCTACTCTGCCTGGAGACTGCTAAATAGGAGGTTTCCGGTGCCTGCAAAGCAGGAAGTAGATCCCATTAGTGAGAATCGCAGAGATCCTTGAAGATGCCCGCCTTCCCCCTCTTTCTCAGATACACCACTAGTTGGTTGTTCCGCAACGGGGTCGAAAGGAACTGAGATGGTGAGGGCTCCTCCCCCTTTTATCCGGTCCTGGTCTTGTACGATCTTGAGCCTGCGCTTACTTCAGGACAGGAGGGGGGAAGGGAGGGGCGGAGCCCTCAGCATGTTCTAGTCTTTTCAAGGCTCTACTCTGCCTGGAGACTGCTAACTAGGAGGTTTCCGGTGCCTGTGAAGCAGGAAGTAGATCCCATTAGTGAGAATCGCGGATATCCTTGAAGAAGAACAGTTAGATAGTAGGAAAACCTTCCTAAGCGAAGAAAGGTTGAGCAATGGAATAAGTTGCTTACACTGGTGGTGGAATCTCCTCCTTTGGATGTTTTCAAAGGCCAGCTGGACAATAATTTGTCTGCAGTGCTGAACCTTTTCTCTCCAAGGGGCCTCTGAAAATTCATATAAGCTCTGAAAGCCACATAGAAGTTGAGAGCAAGGGTGTACTCAAGGAGAGGGGCCAGATCATGGATCTGTGCAATAGATCTGTTCCCCATCATTCTGTGCATGCCTTCATCTCTGTTTGCTAACCATTTTATTTTATTTCCATTTATACCCCGCCCTTCCCCAAAGGCTCAGGGCAGCTCACAATACACAAAAGAAACTTTAAAATACAATAAAAACCCAACCCAGTTGAACCCCAACACGCCCCCCCCCCAACAGCCTCCCACCCACTCTCTATTCCTGCCCACCAAAATCTTTAACAAAAAGAAAGATCTTGCACCGCCTCCGAAAGATGCTCATGCTCCGACTCAAACCTCCAGGGGGAAGTATTTCCACATCATTGGGACAGCGACTGAGAATGCTCTCCTGCATGCTCCCATCATATGGACACGGATGGTAGATGGAACCCACAGAAAGGCACTCCTGACCGACAGCAAGGACCACAGCAGGCCATGATAGGACAGGCAGTCTTTCAGATAAGCGGGGCCCAGGCCATTTAGGGCTTTAAAAATGTCAAAATCAGCAGGTTCAATTGTGCCCGGAAGGCTATAGGCATTCTGTATCAGTTGCAGTTTCCGAACAGTCATCAAGCCCAGCCCCACACAGAGCATATTGCAGTAGTCTACCCTCAAGATGATGAAAGCATGGATGACAGTGACCAAATCTGAATCAGAGAGAAAAGGCCACAGTCTCCTCACCAAATAGGAGCGGATGAAAGGCACTCCTGGCCACCACAGCCACCTGAAGATCCAGGCACAGTGAAGGATCCAAAAGCACTCAGAGGCTGCGAATCTGAGTGACCAAAGAGGGCCGAACCCCATCAACGACAGGTGTCCCAATCCCCTCTAAGTCACAAGACTGGTCAACCATCATCACTTCAGTCTTTTCAGGATTCAGCTTCAATTGGCTTATGCTCATCCAGTCTCCAACAGCAGCCAGGTACGCACCAACACCATGGGACCTGGGTCGGATGAAAAGGAGAGATAGAGCTGAGTGTCATCAGCATATTGATGACATCTCACTGAAAACCTCCTAACAGACCTCACCCAACAGCCTCAGATACACACTGAACAAGAGGGGGGACAGAATTGAACCTGCGGGACATCACAGAGGAGGTTCTGAGGAGACGACAAGCAGTCGCCCATCACCACCCGCTGGACCTTCCCGACAGAAAAGAGCAGTCCCGTGCACCCCTGCTAGGTCCCGCAGTTGTGCCACCACCACCTCATGATCAACTGATTCCTGTCGCTGATCCCTCCTTCGATCCTCATCCTATAATCAGACCACTTCCTTGCCTCTTTCAACATTTCCCACTGTCCCCCCCTCCTCTTTCCCTTCTCTACGCCCCTTCTGGGACCTTCAAGCTATTGATCCCCTGGACTTTGCCTCCTCTCTCTCTCTCCCCTTCTTCCTACAGTCTTCTCTTCCTCCTCCCAACTCCGCTGTCTCTGCTCTCAACGCCTCTCCTCCACACTTGACTCCCATGCCCCTCTCTCTTCCCGCCCTGCCTTCTCCCACAACCCCCCGTCCTTGGCTCACCCCTAGTATCCGCCAACTCCGTTCTTGCACTCGTGCTGCTGAACCACTCTGGCGCAAATCCCAGTCTCACGCTGACTTCCTTCACTTCAAATTCTGTCTCTCCACCCTTACTTCTGCTATCTCCCTTGCTAGACAACACTAATATGCCTCCCGCATTGAATCCTGTTCTCGGGACCCTCGCCGCCTGTTCTCTACCTTTGACTCCCTCCTCAAGCCTCCCTGTCCTCCCCCTCCTTCTTCCCTTTCTGCTCAGGATCTTGCCTCCTTCTTCACCTCCAAGATAGACAAGATCCGCCTCGACATCGCTTCCCACTCCTCTCTTCCCACTCCCACCCCTCTCCCTCCTCCCCCTCCTTCTCTCATGTCCTCCTTCTCCCCTGCCTCCCTTAAGGAAATCTCCTCTCTGCTCTCCTCCTCCAACCCTTCCACTTGCCCCCTTGATCCCATTCCTTCCCGCCTCCTCACCTCCATTACTCCCACTGTCGCCCCTTCCTTCCTGCACATCATCAACCTCTCCCTCTCTACTGGCTCTTTCCCTTCTGCCTTCAAACATGCCACAGTCTCTCCTATTCTCAAAAAGTCCACTCTTGACCCCTCTGACCCTTCTAGCTATCGTCCTGTCTCACTCCTTCCTTTTGCTTCCAAGCTGCTTGAACGTGTTGTCTACTCCCGCTGCCTTGACTTCCTATCCTCCAACTCCTCCCTTGACCCCCTCCAATCTGGCTTCCGCCCCCTTCATTCTACTGAAACTGCTCTCGCTAAGATCACCAACGATCTTCTGGTGGCTAAATCTAAACGTCTCTATTCCATTCTTGTCCTCCTTGATCTCTCTGCTGCCTTCGATACTGTTGACCACTCACTCTTGCTGGATTCCCTTCACTCCCTTGGCTTTTGTGGCTCTGTCCATAACTGGTTCTCCTCCTACCTCTCTGACCGCTCCTTTAATGTGTCTCTCTCCAACTCCGCCTCCTCCTCCTTCCCCCTCTCAGTTGGTGTTCCTCAAGGCTCTGTTCTTGGCCCTCTCCTCTTCTCGATCTATACCTCATCCTTAGGCAAACTCATTGCCTCCCATGGCTTCCAATACCACCTCTATGCTGATGACACTCAACTCTATCTCTCTACTCCCTCTCTCTCTCCCTCTGTTCAAGCTCGTCTCATCAACTGTCTCTCTGACATCTCTACCTGGATGTCTCAACGTCAACTCAAACTCAACATGGCTAAAACTGAACTCCTTATCTTCCCCCCTCATCCTTCCTCTCCTTCCTCACTGTCAATAACTATTGATGGAGTCACCATCCTGCCTGTCCCCCAAGCCCGTAGCCTAGGCTTCATCTTTGACTCAGCCCTTTCTTTTAAACCCTACATTGACTCTGTTGCTAAATCCTGTCGCTTCTCCCTCCATAACATTGCTAAGATTCGCCCTTTTCTCTCTGTCTCGTCTGCCAAAACTCTTGTTCATGCTCTGGTCATCTCTCGCCTCGATTACTGTAACCTCCTTCTCACTGGCCTTCCCCGGTCTCACCTTTCTCCCCTCATCTCTGTCCAAAACTCTGCTGCCAGGGTCATCTACCTCGCCAGTCGCTTCGACCATGTGCAGCCCCTCCTCTCTTCGCTTCACTGGCTTCCCCTTCCTGAACGAATCCTGCACAAGCTCCTAGTCTTCACCTATAAAGCTCTTCACAACCTTGCTCCCCCCTACCTCTCTGCACTTATCGCCCTCCATACTCCAGCCCGTGCACTTCGCTCCTCCTCTGTCCCTTCTCTCACCCTTCCACGCCTTCCCTGCTCCCCTAAGCGCCTTCGTCCCTTCTCACTTGCTGCCCCCCATGCCTGGAACTCCCTCCCTGTCCACATCCGCCTTGCCCCCTCCCTTCATACCTTCAAATCTCTCCTTAAAACTCACCTCTTTCGCTCTGCTCTGTCTGACTCTTTATCCTGCTGAGCCACTATTCCTATACCTACGATCGGTTTACCCTTATCCTTGCAACATGGACCTGCCTGCTGTCATTCTCATCGTAACCAAGCCAAGTACGTGCACTTGAGACCTCGCATCTTCATGAATGTTAGACCCCTTGTCTCTCCCTCTGTTCCCCTTCCTAAGTCTCTCCCCCAGCTCCTGTCTCTCAGATTGTAAGCCCTAGGGGCAGGGACCGTGTCTATTTTATTACTTTGTAAAGTGCCAGGTACACTGCTGGCGCTATATAAATGTTTGTTAATAATAATAATAATAGTAATAATAACTGTATCAAGGCCACATCTCCCTCCGAACCCGTTCAAGCACTCCACTCCTTTTCTATCCCCTCCCTCATCCTCCCACACCTCCCGTTACCCCCAACTGCCTTCGTCCCTTCTCCCTTGCTGCCCCGCACGCCTGGAACTCCTGCCCTGCCCTCGTCCACCTTGCCCCCACCCTCCACACCTTCAAGTCCCTCTTCAAAACCCACCTCTTCCGCTCCGCCCTTCCTAACTCCTGTTAATCATCCCCACCAAGGATTATCCCTCACCTGTTATCTCTAAACTCCCAATTGACTGTAACCAAGCCAAGAAGGTGTACCTGAGTTCTCGCATCCTCATGAATGTCGCATCCCTCGTCTCTCCCTCTGTTCCCCCTTCCCTGTCTCCCCTCCCCCCGTCTTTAGATTGTAAGCTCTCGGGCAGGGACCATGTCTACCTTGTTTTTTGTAAAACGCCAGGTACATCACTGGTGCTATATAAATGCTAATAATAAAAACAACAAAATAATAATTCAAATCAAATCAAATTTGTTTATTCAGCGGCTGACCGAAGGTCATAGCTGCAAACCAAGCTACAAAGTAAGATAAATACATAAAAATACAATACACAGTAAATGAAATGCATAAAGGTACAAAGGACAACAGAATAAAACTAATACAAGTAGACCCGGTCCAGATTGCATATACCATGATCAGGGTAGATAAACACAGAAAACAACCAGCCATTGCAAACACTGCATACCATCAGAGTGGCTACACTTGCTATTTGCTGATACCCCCCAGGGTAACATACCGATAATAAACACAGGGCACCTTGCTCTTACACAGGGTTTACTGAGGCAGAGCTTGACCCCTGGGTGCCCCCCAACCGCAAAGAGGCTGATAACCTAGTACAGCAACAAAATAATAATAAAAATCTAACAAGATCAACAAGGTAGAATTCCCCGTCCATCTCCAGGTGCAGGCCATCGACCAAAGCCACAAGTGCAGTCTGTGTGCCATACCCAGGACAAAAAACTGACTAAAATGGGTCCAGGAATCTGACAGCATCGAGATGCAACTGGAGCTGTTGGGCTACCTAAAAAGGGAAGGTTAGAGACAGGCCAATAGCCGGCCAGGGCATCAGTGTCCAAAGATGGTATCTTAAGCAGGGGATGGACCCCCGCACTTTTAAGGGAGTCAGACGCCCTCCTCTCCCTAAGGGAAGCGCTGAAAATCCCAGCCAACAACAGCCCCAACATCTCCTGGCTGGCTTTCACCAGCCAGGATGGGTAAAGATCTTATTCACAACTGGTTGCCCTCATTGCCACAAACGCCTCCCTCGCATCGGTGGGTGATATTGATTGAAAGTAATCCAAACAAACAGGACTAGACTGAGCTTCCACAACTCCAATCTCTGACTTTGCAGTTAAAATGGTAGCACCCAATTCATGGTGAATACAAGTGATTTTGTCTGCAAAGTAGTTAATAAAAGTGTCTCAGTGGGCAACCGATGACTCCATTTTGTTAGCCACCTCGGGCTGCCTGTGGCAGGAGGGGCAGGGTATAATTTTTTAAAATAAATAAATATTTCCTTGTGGAGACAGGCTGGATTTACCAGACCCCTCACAACGCAGAACAGTTCCGCTGGACAAGACTTTGCAGCTGTTACGATAGCAAAGAAGAAAGCTTTCTTCGCCATCACAGCCACAGCATAGTTCTTCAAAAACGACCAATGTTGCAATCGGTCGGCTTCAGCATGAGTAGAGCGCCACCTGCACTCTAACCACCTACCCTCCCGATTCATCTGCCTCAGGTCCTAAGTAAACCAGGGAGACCTGTGCTGACAAAGCAGTGGCAGTGGATGACTGGGTGCCACCCTGTCAATGGCCATGGTCAAGATGTCATTCCACAAAGCGACGAGGCCATCGACAGAGCAGCCGTCAAGGTCAGTTGGTTTCCAGAATTCTCTGGGGGATATACCCATTGGATCCATCAGCCTCCAGGGATGGACCATCCTAATCGGTCCACAACCCCAACGAGGGCAAAGAACGACAGGGATCTGGGCCTTCAGGAGGTAATGATCTGACTATGACAATGGTGTTGAAACACCACCCCCAATAAACAGAACCCGTTTCCATGCTGGTACAGAACATCAAATCCAGCATGTGTCCTGCCTCATGTGTGGGGCCAGATATTATCTGGGATGGGCCCATGGTTGTCATGGCGGCCATGAACTCCTGCTCGGTCCCTAAAAGGCCAGCCTCCGCATGTATGATGAAATCACCTAAAACAAGAAGTTTAGACGACTTCAACACCTTTGAGACCAGCTCAGAGCAGTCCGGGAGTGCAGCCATGAGTTCAGTCTTCCAGTGTTATGGATAGGAACTGCACTCAGGATCCAGATCCAGGAACTGAAGAGGGGCCAAATAGAAACTAGCCCCAGGCCACATTTGACTCCAGGGCCTGCAGTTCCCACTTGTGTTGTAGGTGGAGGATATTCTGCCTTGGGGTAAGGGGCTTGGACTAGATAACCCATCAGGTCTCTTCCAAACCCTACAATTCTATGGATCCCTGAATAGAAATCTCCACAGCAATCCTGTCCTGACCCTATCTGCAGGATGTATGCAGGCTATAGTTGGCTATAGCCTGCATACATCCTGCACCATACAGAAAGCCCTCCACAGGGTTCCTAGGGAGAACAGTGCCTCAGAAGAAGTCTCCTTTCTGCATGGAAAAGGAAGAGGAGCACCTGGAAGTTTCCTGTATGGTCAAGCTTCAATGCTACTCCAAGGGTCTTCTTAGGGGTGCACCTCCATGTTGCCAGCTGATAAAGTATATTAAGAGAAACTCGAACTAGAATGTACGTGATTTTTGCAGTTGTAACAAGGACTTTATATTATTTTCATGGTGATGGGACCAGGCAGTTGCAAAGCGGAGAGAAACATCCATTGTTCTGATGGGACATACCTGCCTAATAAGTGCATAGTTTGAGGCAGAAATGATCTCCTAGTTAGCCATCAAGCAGAAATGTTAAACTGAACTCTAGATTCAGTGAGTATCCATCACTAGCCCAAGCGAATTTCCTTTGGAGATCGCCCTTCCCTCTCACTGTATGTTTCTCTCTAGATTTCCTCCTGAAATCTGACATCCTTATGATGCAGCATTCTATAAGCTCATCTTCTGCTACATTCAAGTGGCAACTCATCTTTATCAGCAGGTTGTAGATTGAGGTAAAGGAGAGTCTCCACTTTTTTTGCATCACTAGCAGTCTCCTATGAGACACATGCAACTCTTTCATGATCATGGTTTGGCTAAACCAATGATCTAGCAGCTCTTTGGATAGGGAGCATTATTTATTATTATTATTAAAGCATTTATGTGCCAGCAGTGTACCTGGCACTTTACAATTGTTAGAGACATGTCCCTGCCTAGTGGGCTTACAGTCTAAGATGGACAAGGGTGAGGGGAACACAGGGAGAGAGACGCACACACACATTCCTATTACAGATAGGAAACGGAGGCCAAGAGGTTGTGACTTGCCCAAGCCAGCAAGTTCATGGTAGGAGCAGGATTCAAGTCAAGTCCAGTCAAGTCCAGCACCTTATCCGCTTAACATTCTCCCATGAAGGGAGCAGACCAGTAAGCCATAGATTTTAGCACTTTGCAGAAAGCCAGCTTTACTCAGGGAGCCCAAGGAAGCGATAGAGTCATCTGCTGGGAATGCTGTAGCTACCGTCATTCTGCATCTAAGCAAAAGGTTGCACTAGATAACCCCTGAAGTCCCTTCCAACTTGAATTCTAAGTCATGAGCAGCATTGTCAACTACAGGCATTCCAAAACCATACATCGGGGCTCAAAGATTCAGGAAATACTGGATGTTTCATATTTGACTCCCAGCTTTCAAGTTTATAGGACTGGTGTTTTCAAGCTTTTCATCACAACCAGGAGGAACAAGCTTTCTTTTAAAAGAATGAAAGCGGAGACTGTCAAGTGACAGTCACATCTAAGAGTTGATACTTTAAAGAAACTGCTAATAAATACCAAGAGTTAGAAATACTACTGAGCACTGAACCACCACCACTGCTAATCCCATCTTAGTGCTCATATGGGCCTCAATGCGAAGTGACCGAGTATCTGTGTGCAGAAGGCGCATCATTTATTTTCATCTTTGTTTCCGGGGGTGGAAGGTTTATAAATCACCCATTTTCAATTTTTTTTTCTGTTTTATTAAAAAGAAAAGTCACTGTGCATACACAAAATGGTTCTGAGCATGCATGGTCCTTTTCCAAAATAGAGCCGGCAGCATTGCCGCCATTTTGGAAAAGGGCATGCATGCGCAGAACAATCAGGTGGCCATTTTCCACATGCATGGTGAATTTTTAAAATAATTTTTAATTAAACTAAGAAAATGAATGAAATCAAACCAAACATTGGTTTGATTTCATTCATTTTTTCATTTTATTAAAATTTTTAAAACACATTTGCTTATTCATTCGTTTTTGTTACCTTAGTTAACATTCATTTCATAACTAAATTAAAACTATACGAATTGCACACCTAGTGTCTGGAACAAATTCATGACACATCTGTGCATGTTTTACTCTTTAAAAGAAGGCTGGCTTGTTCATTCGTTTTTTAATTAAACCCCAGACATCACAAACTCTAAAGCTCTGCAGTGCTTTCCTTGGTGCAGCATTATTGCAACCCTCTTGTAGCACAGCCAAGAGCTGTGATCAGATGCGAGCGGAGCATGTCATCAGTCACTAACTGTTGGACTAAGTAGCTCCATCCCATCCCTAAGAGTCTTCCGTTTTCATTTTTACTCAAGTCTTGCCTCAGGTTATCCTCCATCCTAGAAGCGTGCTGACAGATGACATCACCAGGCTCTGAGAATCCTGCCCAGAAATTCAGACTGCCAGTTGCATCAGTTTTTGGGCAAGAGTTCAAAGCCAAGCATGTCACAAAGTCATATTCAGTCAATTAAGTCTCTGCAAAAAACCCAGGCTGTATATAAAACATTAATCTTTTATCCAACAGAGAGCAGTGCCAATTAGTTGCTAAGTTTACAAACATGCAAGTACAGGATTGATGTTTATACAACTGGATTGGTTTGGGGTTTTTTGTAACAGTACCCTCACTTCTTCTCAATGGATGGGAATCAGCTAGTCACTGGTCTGCAGTTGGAGCCCTCCTGGTCAAAAGACCTATTTCAGCAAGGTTAATTTAAAGAGAGACTAGCATAAATCCTTCTGAACTTAACAATGGAGGAAGAGTAGGGGGCAGTGCTTCCAATTAGATGTTCTTAGAGAGACTGTAACCAATCAATTGCTGAATTTAACATTTAAATGAGGAATACAAGTGTCCTTCTTGGCTTTATGTTGAATTTAAAGCAAGGTACAAAATTCATTGACAAAGGAAATGGCACAATGTTGCCTTTCCCCCTCTGCCCTGCATACACCTTCCGTTGTTTTCCCTGGGTCCCATGGGCAGCACAGCCTTCATGTTGGCTGTAAAATATGGTGGTGGAGGATCACTGCTGCCGGGTCATCACTTAATTCCTTCTCAAACAGATAGTGCAAGGTCTCTGCTGGTCTCACAAACATCGTCTTGTACACAACCTACAGTTAACCTAATTGGAACTTTTTTTGGTCCCATCACACCACCTAATTAGTCAATGCCACCTCAAATTCAATCACTCAAAAGGCACATCCATGATCATTCAGCACCTGCTAAGGAGGTTATTGAGCGTTTCTTGACCCCCCAATGAGATCTGGGTAGCCCTTCAGAAGTCATGAACTTAAAAGGCAAGTAGTGTCTCAGTTTCATACTGACTCCTTCAATCTCCACCGGGTTTGAGGGCCAAAGTTCCTGTCTCCATACACTCTGGCATCATGGACCTTCCCAGATCACCTTGCATATATATCAGTGACCCTACCAGTAGTGTCCACCAAGGCTTGCAAAGACATGCAGATGCAACTCTTCCTGTCGATGGCTCTCTCCACAGCAATTTCCTGTAAAAGTTGCCTTGTTCCTGGCACCAAGATGCCCATCAACTGCATCCCCAATCCAGTTGGAGAAGTCTTGCTATTCAAAACCTTTGCAGCACCCAAGCCAACGATGCACTCTGGCAGCACATCATTTAATGGTCCCCCAACATGTTCGTGTTGCTTGTAAAAGCTCAGTAAACATATGCAAAATATTGAGGAGGGAGAGAGTGCACACATGTAATTCAGAACTAGCAAAGAAAAGATTAAAGTTCACTAGGCAACTCAGTGCTCTACTACACCATTTGCTGGTTTGGCTGCTCTGTCCAGAGTTCTAGAGCAGGAACAGGAAGAGAAACAGAGCTTTTGCTGCAAGAAAAAGGTGGCCTTTTAGACCTTCAGGTTAGTTTGTTAAAAAGAGAAAGCCACACTAAAAAAAAGCCACAGAACACACCATATACACATACACACCCTAAAAGAAATGGGATAAAGAGAGGCACAAAAGATTGGGGAGTACTGATGTATAGCATTTCACATTGCCATGACAATGACTGACAGGCCCATGCCAAACAGGTTCACCACAGACCTGTAGCTGTCAGGACAAGCAAGCTTCCTGAGAAGGATAGCAGCTTGCTTGTCCACAGGGATGGTGGAACACGTGTGCATTGCATGTGCGATTTCTCCCACTGAGGCACAGGCTGCAGCTGCTCAGCCAGTTCCATCACCCAGATTTGCAACATACAAGAGTGGTGGATCCACTCCACTTTCTTGACAAAACTCTTTCCACCATTCCATAACCTTTGCAGAGGTCCACAAAGTCCAGTCCTGCAGATTTTGCTATTTCACTGTGGCATAAAGGAGAGGTGTCTCCCCCTGGAACCATTTCCATCAGCAAGGCACCTCTTCAACATTCAGTAAGGTTATACAGGTATGATTGCTCTGCTCTCCTCCCAACTATTATCTCTGCTATAGGTACCAAATCAGATCCAGTGTGTCAAAAGTACCAAAAGCACCAAATCTACCTTATGGGATCTGAAAAATGAAGATCCTCATAGATCTCCCCTGCTTTTGGTTTGTTATCAGATCCAGGTGTTCTGTGTGGTGGCCACTGCCCAAGATATCACATGGATGAAGGTGCAGGGATCCATGTAGTCAGTTACGGGAACTACAAAAGGGTAGACTACCAAAATGAAATTGCACAATAAAACAGAAGCACAAACAGAAGAGACAAGCAGCCCACGTTTGGGTCTATACATCACCACATGCTCTTCCAGAGAGCACCATCATAACAAACCAAGCACGAACCAATCCACTGCACATCATGTATCTACCACATAACATACTACATGAATATACAGAAAGTGCTCCAAGAGAGATAATTCAGAAATGCAAGTGAAAGTAGGACTAGCCACTCCACATACAACACAACACATGCGAAACCAGGGAGGCTGGTGATATCACACATGTGCCATTCCATACTTTGTATATGCAAAGCATAGTGTGTGAGAAGTGCCCTTAGAAATAAATACTTGTGACTACAAATCCAAGAGTAATGACTATATAATTTCCCTTACATCCCTTGATATCTAATTATATCTCTAGCAGCACCAATTGAAGGATGTTTAAGCATGTGTCTACAAATTTTTAGTGTTTTAACCAACTCGCTCCCTCATTTTTAATATTTAAGCTCTTCATTTGGAAGAAGAGCTGCTGTTCCAACACTGGTTTAGTTCATTTAGGAACAGAGTTAAGCTTAAATTGAAAAAGCCACCTCTGTGTGGGGCCAGGTTTGCTAGTATGCAAATCCCTCCTGGCATCACCCAATCCACCGCAGAAGCCAGTACTCTCTTTTGTTCCCTAGGACCCGAGTTTTATCTAAATGTATCATTAATCTGTGAAGAGTAGGGCTTTAATAGAGGGTAACTAAATTTACACAGGAAGACGTCTGTGCAGACATAATCTAAGAAAGTCCATTTCCTGCACGCGCGCACACCTCTGCAATTGATCCAGCCAACATGGGCCTAGCTGGTCAATGAACAGGAACTCGCACCTGTCCACTAGGGCAACCGGTTTACAACACAAAGCAGC
This sequence comes from Sphenodon punctatus, assembly GCA_003113815.1. Taxonomy (NCBI): domain Eukaryota; kingdom Metazoa; phylum Chordata; class Lepidosauria; order Sphenodontia; family Sphenodontidae; genus Sphenodon; species Sphenodon punctatus. Next base: position 2,292,203 of record QEPC01002794.1, read on the forward strand.
TAACTTGATCGCTATTCTAGCATACAGCTATCTTGGCACACGACTGCTAATGCCAATTCTGCTCCAGAAGTTATCCAGTCCTTTAAAAATTAGCATCAGCATCAGGCATTCGGAGACAGTAATACAGTTTGTACTGAATCCTCTGAAGTCCTTAAATACCAGATTATTTAGGACAGGCATGGTCCTTTAAATTACATATGTGTAGTGCATCCAACACATAGTCCAAATCCTTGTAGGTACAAGAGTAATAAAAGTAATAATTTAACCGTCCTCCGACTATGGGGTTGTATGATACCAGGTGCGATGGGCCCCAAAGGGCATATGGGGCACTGCCCCCTGATGCCTGCCAGACAAAAAACCTGCTTTAAATGCGCTCCTGATGAGCCAGTTTGATTCTGTCCCCCACAGACCCAGACACGTGTTCAGAATTGCTGCTGGGACCAGTGCCGCACTTCCTCTTCAGTTCTCCACACTTCCAGGTATGGAGGGGGGCACACTGGGAAACTGCACATGTGCGAGCTTGCTACATGGCTCTGTGCATGTGCAAGTTTGTGGTGGCCCTCTGGAAGAGCCAGGGAGCTGGGACTGGGAGGGAGGAGGAGCCTAGCTATCACTGGGGCGGGCGGGCCAAACAGCTTCTACAGGCAGGCTAGCTGGTAGCTATGGACACCCTTAAGGGACAGTTACAATGCAATGCGCTTTGGGCGGCTGGGATCTCTGTCCCAGTGTGGGCAGTGGGGGAAAAGCAATTCTAAGTCATCGTCGCTGGGGCAGACTTTCATTGAGCTCTATGGAGGCAAAAACATGCATTTTAGCAGCCCTAGGCACCCTGAGGGCAGGACTGTGGTGTTCACATGATAGGGGAACTGCAACTACAGGGCGAGAGCGTGTGTGTGTGTGATTGTAGAGTGCTTGGTGAGTGCGCTGTTTTCTCTCACGGGGTGTTTGTGACTACTGCTGCACATTTATTCTCATTTCAGTCCTGGCGCCATTTTATCTTTGAGAGAAAGAGAGAGTCTGGTCACACACTGACTGGTAGTGGTGTGGCCTGGCCTGCCTGCTTTCCTGCCTGGCCTGTACTCATCCCATTCCCCAGCTCGAGACTGCTGCTGAGCAGTGAGGGCAGGATGAATTTATTTAATATTATTAATTTTTAATTTATCCATCCCTCTCCCCCCCCCCCCCATCGCCGGGGGACTTGAGGAGTCCTTTCCTGAATCAACTGTCTGCCCTGCTGCCTGGGGTGAGAGCATTGAGCCCTGAGGGGCTTAGCTTTTTTAGGTGGGACTCGGGGGGAGGGGTCATGGGTTGGGATGATTTGCAATGCTGCCTTAAGACATTCATTTTATTTCACTGAGTTGCTGCTGCTGTGATGATGTGGTGTGTCTGTGTACATAAACTTTGCTCTAGGGTTGTGGGTGATAACTAGGGGCAAGTCAGAGGACAGCAGAGGAGGACTGAGGCTCAGAGATACACTGGGGAATTAATGGGGCTGGAGCAGTCGGGGAGGACTGGGAAACACTGGGGAATGGATTATGGATTTGTATGTTTGCCAATTTGGGTTTGTTTGGTTGCTGCCTTCCCTGAATTCAAATTGGTTAATGGTTTGTATTTTGTGTGTGGCTGGATCCCCGGTTGCCCCTCTCCCCTGGGCATTCCAAGCAATGCACTGCAGACAAGGGCAATTTTGTGGGCCCAGTTGAAACTTATAAGTTATGCTGCCGCCTCTTCTTTAAAAATAGTTCTCAGGCCTTTGTCTTTGATGTTTTCTGCTCCGTGAGACCTCAATTGTCCAATTTCTGATTTATTTGTTTTTTTGTGGGGGGACTTAGATGGAAGTGTTTCCTTGCTTGAATTTTTACCTGTATTGTAAAATGGCCCCGCCCTTTACAGTTTGGTGGGATGTGGCAGGCTTTTCTGCAAGAAGGCCATGCCACATGTTGGTTCACTAATGACTAATCTTTACATGAATGCTCCCTGTCTGGTTGCAGCAGATGTCTTTTATATTGCAACAGAACTGTGTAGCATGTTTATGGGGACAAGTGGAATGTCACACTGCTGGGTGACACTGGAAAATGGGGCTGGGGTGGGGGAGGAGGACTGGTGGATCTGTATTTTGCTAATATGGGTGTTTGTTGCCTTGAATGAATTTAAGTTGGTTTGTATTTTATGTGCGGCTCCCTGGTTGTCCCCTCTCTCCTGGGCATGCAATATATTGCAGGCAGGCCAGGGGCAATTGTGTGGGCCCAGTTGGAATTTGTGCTACCTCCTCTTCTTTAAAATGGTTCCTTGACCCTTGATATTTTTCACCTTTTGAGACCCTAGTTGTCTGCTTTTAAAAAAAAAAGTGGATGCGGGGCTTAGATGGGTTTCCTTGCGTGAATTTTTACCTGATGTTGTGGCAGGCTTCTGCAAAAAGGCCATGTCACATGTTGGTTGGTTCACTAATGGCTAGTCTTTGCATTAGTGTTCCCTGTCTGGTTGTAGCACAGCTGCCTTTTACACTGCAACAGAACTGTGTAGCATGGCTGGGGGTCTGTGGTACAAGTGGAACTCTATGCTGCTGCTTTTATGGTGTGCATGTGCGTGTGTTGTGGGTAGCGTCCTGGGGGACAAGGTTTTGTGTGGAAAAAAAAATGGATGGTCTGAATTCAGGTTTTTTTCAGTTCCAGGCCGGGAGAGGCTGCCCCAGATTCATTCAGGGACCTCTTCTCCCAGTTCCTACCCTGATCTTACCTAAAAACAGTAGTAGTAACTTTTTGGACTAATTCAAAAAAATCTCAAAGTATTAATTGTGTGTGCAGGGAGTGTCTTCTTGTTTCCCTGTTGCTGCTGCCGCTGCCGCCATCCTTCTCCAACCTCAACACAAGCACCTGCAGTACTGCAGTCATTGCAGAAGTACAGTGAATACTGACGATCTTCACAAGGAGGACCGTCTTCAACATGGATTGACGATCAATCCACTTGACGGTGGGGGGGGGGGGGGGGAGGAAAGGCCCCTTTTTTTGGGGGGCCCTTTTTTTTTTCCCCCCCCCCCCCCCCCCCATCTTGTCTTGTTGCATGGTGGGTGTTTTTGTGCTGCTCCCTGCAGTACATTTATTTTATTATTTCTCTTTCTGCGCTGCTTGTGGTGTGTACTTCCTCTTGCCCTGGATGTTGTACAAAACAAAAAAATGCATGGTTTGAATTGGGGTTTTTTCAGTTCCAGGCACAAGTAGGGAGAGGCCCCAGACTCAGGAGCCTTTTCTCCCTGCCCTGATCTTATCTTGACTTGATGTATGTTGGTTGTTTCTGGGTGTTTTTATTGTGTAGGACAAAGAAATGAATAGCTTAAATTGGATTCTCGAGTCCCCAGGCTGGAAATAAATAATGTGGATTTTGTGGAAATAAATTATGTAGATAACTGATGACCTCTTTATATTTTTGTGAACAGTTCTGCCACGGAGACCAACAGAGACTAACACAGCTACGTGACAATGAATACTGTTGATTCACTTCTCGCAAAGCCATTCTCGAAACCGAGTCTTTAGGAGAAACTACAGGTGAAGCAACTTGGGCCTGATCGTCCTGAACTGCAGATAGAATAAGCTTCACAAGACAGAAAGAAAGGCTATACACGCAGGTTCAACATTTTCTGGTACGAGAAGCTGTAGTAGCTGTGTAGCAGTGTTTTCCTTGCCTGCTGTTTGGTGGTGACGTAGCATGAACAAAGACTGGAATAAAGGACGTAAAGCACCCGCGAGAAGGAAAAGCAGCACGATTCTTGTAAAAGCCACCTTGACAACTGCCAAAACCTATCAATATTTGGCAAAACCAACATCGCAGAGAGATTGGATGAAGGCTACTGTGTGGCTGTAAGGAAACACAACGCAGACAATGACCACAATTGATATGTCCTTTACAGAATAATTGACTGTATGAAGTTCTGCGGTGCCTTTGAATTGGCGCTGTGTGGACATGATGAAAGTGAGGAATCTCTAAATACAGGAGTATTTTGAGGTGCTATTGATTTGCTTGCCACTGGCGACAGCACCCTAGAGCAACATTGGAAGTCTGCAACAGTCTTTAAGGGGACTTTGAAAACTGGGCAGAATAAACTTCTGGACTGCATGTTGGAAATTGCTCGTGATTTCATCATTCAGTAAATTAAACATGCAGAGTTTGTGGCTATCGAATCTGACGACACCACAGATGTCTCAATCCACTGCTAGTCAGTAATGATTTTCCGATTCATCGATGGCAGGGGTTCAACCATGGATCATTTTTTCAGCTTCACACACTTGACAGACTCTTGTGCAGCAACAATTACCGCAGTCTTGCTTGAAAAACTCACTGCTGCTCTCCCAGGGGACAGTGACAAACAGAAACTGACAGCTCAGAGCTACAATGGTATAATGCTTGGAGAGCATGGTGGAGTCCAGAGGAAGATAAAGGCTGTATACCCGAGCGCACACATTGTTCATTGTTTTGCCCATCAGCTGAACTGTATTATGCAGCAAGCGGTCTCTAAAATAAAGCAAATAAGGATTTTCTGTCAAGATCTGTCTGGCATTCCTGCTTTCTTCAGTTCATCTCCAAAAAGGATGGAGGTTCTGGATGAAGTGGTGCAGAGAAGGCTCCCCAAAGTACCTAGAACAAACTGGAACTTCAAAGTGCGGACTGTCAGTATTATCTATGAGCACAGAGGGGATCTCATTGAGTGCTTTAACCAAATACAAGCAGAGCTGAGATTTCAAGACTACTATTCAAGCCAGATCATTCATGAACATTCTGGAATCAGACAGGGAATTCCTCTACCTCTTATCCTTCTTCCACAGAATAATGCCCCATGCTGATGTGCTTTACAAGCAACTAAAAATTTTTTTAAAAAAAACAGTATTGACTAAGTATTCAAATATACATATACTACAGACTTCATAAGAAGAATGAATAAAGTGAGGGACTCCATTAGAACCATGTGCTCAGAGTTGCCAGAGAACACTCGGATGGGCAGAAGCCACAGGCAGGGACCACGTCTATTTCTATGTTTCTGTACAGCACCAAGTACATGACTTGCAATATATAAATGTTTATAATAAAATAATAATAATAATAATAAGTGCACCTACCACTGGTGTAGCTACAGTGGCGTATTTGCGCCCGGGCCCTGTCCTTGGGGTGGCAGGGGGGGCATAGGCCTGGGGCTCCTCCTCCCACTGCTGCCGCCACAACTCAATCTAAGCTCCCCATGCCTACAGCCCCCTCACCAACTTCAGCCGTGCCCCATAGGGGAGGGGAGACAAGGGATGCCCTTCGCTCATCTCCCCTCCCCTCTCTCACGGGGCACCCCTTCCCCCATCTCCCTCCCACAGGCACCCCCCTTCTCCTCTCTCCCTCTTCTCTCTGGTGACAGTGTTACAGGGGACAGGGAAAGAGGAGGATACTTCACAATGCTCCACCACACACCTGGCACGCCTCGCACCCCACAGGGTCTCTCTAGGTATAAATGCCCTTCAGGATAGTATGTGAACCCTTCTGTAGGCACAAAGCACAAGGAGGTCAGGCCCCTATCATCATTGGGTGTGGGGTTCCGAGAGGCCTGTGGCTGTCTGCCACTCCCAGTCATACCCAAGCACTCCAGGGAAAGGTTTGGGGAGGAACACACGGTGTCACAGAGGGTGAGGAAAGGGGGGGGATTCGGGGCCCAGGGTCTGAGGGGATGAGGAGGGGAGGATTCTTGCAAACCATGGGGGGGGATGGGAATAGGAAACCCCAGAAGGGGGAGAGAAGGGGCCACACCCTTGCTCGCACCCTCTCTCTCACACTCTCAACAGGAAGGGAAACAGGAGAACCAGGGGGGGAGGGTAAATCACACAATAATGCTGCAGGTAATATACAAACAAGTCTCACAGTCGGAACAAACAAAACTCAAACACTTAGCTTTCAGGACACGAAGGGGGCCAGTCCAACCAGGGAACCTGATCACCAGCGCTGTGTAACAGGGAGTGCTGGTTTAAATAGCCTGTTTATTCAGTGTCTACAGCTAGAGGCTTCCCCTGCAGGCGGGCTGAGCACCACAGGGTCCTAGGTTCCACGCGTCTCCCTAGGGGCACGGGCAGCTGCTGGAGTAAGCGTTGCCTCTGGGAGCGTGGACCCTGTATTCCCTTGCTTTGACGGGGTATCTGCCGCACCCCCTTGTAGGGGTGAAGCCAAAGGGGTTTCTGGGGTCGGTGCGGAGCGCGGGGGTACCCTGCGGTGCCAGACCCCCATGACACTGAGGGGGGACTCCAAACGCCCGCTTCCCTTCCCTCTCTAGGGGGACACCCCACCCTTTCCCTGGGGCACGACGGGGCAGGGCCAGCCTGACGGGTAAGGGAGCCTTTCCTTAGGGAGGGGGAGGGTAGCAAGCTCACCCCCCCCCCCGCAGCCCTCCAACACTGTCTGCCCCCAGGGCCGGCCCCAAGCATGTGCCACGTGCGTCCGGACCCCATCCGCCTCTCCCTCCTGTAGCACTGCAGCAGCAGCTGGGACAACCGATCAGACTGGTAGATAAAGCTGTTTGTAAACGAACAGCTCCTCCCCATGTGCTGATCAGAAGGTTGTAGCCTTGTAAAGAAGGTTCTTCAAGATGGCACCTAACATTCTCACAACCGGGTTGTGCATGCTCATCCTATTCAAATAATAGACCACATGATGGTCTCAAGCTCCTGTAGATAATGCTCTCCCCCACTCAGAATGACAGTTCCTTCCAACCCTTTCTAGAAATATAAAAGGGAAAATCCGTGAGAGGCTGGAATGGTGGCTGTTGTGAGAATGTTCAGAGCCATCTCAAAGAACCTTATTTACAAGGTAGCAACCTTCTGCTCTTTGAGGGGCTCCTCACAGGCTATTTTTACATGGCTCCGGCGGGGGGGGGGGTCCGTGAGCATGCCAGTGCATGGATGGGGCATGCACACGGCTGCACACGCATCCCCACTCACCCAGAGCTCCCCTCCCTAGAGCTCTGCCATCCATAAGGTTCCGCTGGCCTGCTGGCGGCTTTACCGCTGGCGGGCCAGCCAGCCTTCGAGGCCCCGCAGCAAGGCTTGGCACATGGCCCCTCAAACCCTTGGGTCAGCCCTGTGAGGGGGAAGAACTCCTAAGCTCCCTTCTCGTTTTCCCTTCCGCTCCCTGAACTTGGCCCTTCCAGGGACTCTCTCCCTTCCCAGGTGTGTTCCTTCATGGGATGGGATGACTGACTCTTTCGGGTCAGTGCTGCCTTGGTTAACTGTAGTTCTTTGAAAACCATACTTATAACAGGTGTTTATTAAAAGGGGGGAAAGGCCAAAAAAGTATTGCTATAGTTAATTCATGGTGTGACCAGTCTAAGGTCTAGCTACCTCAGGTAAACCACCCTGATGCTCCTTGCCAAAAAAGGAGCATCAGGGTGCTCTTATCATCTAAGCTTGTGTTTTGAGAAATTTTGGTTCATTTTCTATATTTCACACCCCCACCCCCAATCCCTTCCAAGGTGAGGAGGGATCCCTGGAATCCTTTCTCTTGCCATTTTGATGGCAAGTGGACACCCTTGCCCAGTACTAGGAGGGCTTCCTTTGTGTCCTTCTGTCAGGTTCCCAGGGGAGTTTTTAAGAGTTTAGATCCTCTCTTCTCTTGCATGTTAAGGTTGAGTTTAATTAATAAGGTGTTGGACTTGGATCTTCAAGTCTATGGTTCAAATCCTGTCTTAGACCTGAGCTCCCTGGGTAACTTTGGACAAACTTTCAGCTACAATTCCCCCTCAGTGAAGTTGGAATAATAATGACATAGCACACAGGTGGTTGAGAGTGGACTGGATAAGGGCCGTAAAGCAATTTGAACGTTGGAAGTGTGATAGAAATGAGCGCTAGTCTGTCCTCTTGTAGTGGGCGGAATTAATTCAATCTCAGCCATCCTTGTACAGTGCAATTGCAACATGTAATCTGTCATTCTACTTTACTCAGATCTGAAAGCTGCAGCTATTTTGTTGTCGCCTTGAGGTTATGTGTGTGTTAAATATGTGATCTGTTGGTTTTTTTATCCTGCTATGGTGCTACCACTCTTGGAGAGAGAGAGAATTATCTTGCTGGAGTCCCATCCACTGAATGAATGGGATGTTATTAAGACGGCTCTCTGTCTCCACGTGGCAGTGTTCTGCACCGCAGCAAGGAGTTCCCAGTGTTAACTGATGTTCTCTCCATCAGATACTAACCCTTATAACTCATAGCCGCTGGATTTTGTATATTTAGAAGCAGTCAGCAGACCCCGCCCCATCCCTGAAGCCCCGCCCCATCCCTCAAGCTCCATCCACTTTGGGTTTTCTGAGCGCATTGGCGCCAATGAGCTGCACTGGCGCCAATGCAACCTGCATTTCTCATAAGTATTCTCTAAAGTTTGCATATCTGGCAACCCTATTGTTAAACCAAACAATTAATGACTGAAGTTACTCAGTCTTCAATCCACAAATGCCTTGAAAAACCAACACTTTTTCCTAGAAATTACTAGTAAACCACATGGATTTGTCAAGAATAAAAATCACACCAGTCTAATCAGACAGACAGGAGGGTCTTCACAGCAGTTGCACCATCGTACTGGAATTCCCTCCCAGTGGAGGTTCGCCTCAGCCCTAACCTTCTTGCCTTCCAGTAGAACTGTAAGATCTGGCTCTACCACCAGGCATTTGGCAGGGGGAATGGATTAGATGGGTTTGGGGATGGGAATGTTATTTGTTGTGTTTTTTTTCTTTTATATGTGCTAGGTGGGGTTTAATAATATATTGTTGTTTTTTAAAAACTGTAAGCTGCTCCAAGTCGACTAGGTGAGAGGAGTGGGATAAATATATATATATAAATAAAATAATCTAGGTTTCTTCTTTGCCAGGGTAGCTGGCCTAATAGAGGGGGGAAATGCAGTAGACAAATATTTAATTCAGTAAGGCTTTGACACAGTCCTACAAGACATTCTCATAAAAGGGCTAGTAGTAGTATTTATTAATTGTTTAGGGGTAGGACATCTGGGTAAATACAGGGTACCGGATTTCAAATACCGGCATACCGGATTAATACCGGTATACCGGTACCGGTTTTTCCCCATTGATTTCAATGGGGAACTGTCCCCATTGAAATCAATGGAGAAAAAAAAGCCAAAAACCTCCCACCTCCCCGACTGTGCGGGTGTAAGGGGGGACAACCCCCACCCACCCTGGATTTTTTTTTTTTAAAAAAAATTCCCCTAAGTCCCTGGGCTCCGGGCCGGGGCCGCCGCCAGCGACCCAGAGCCCGCACCAGCAGCAGGTAAGTGTACCGGTCCCTGGGGTGGGGGTGGTTTAACACACACCCCCACCCCAGGGATCACCCTACCTCGCCCACCCAGGGATCACCCTACCTTGGCTTCAGCTCCGGGTGGCGGCGGCGGCGGCAGTCGGCTTCAGCTCTGCTGTGGCTGCCGGCTTCAGCACGCTAGTGATGCTCTAGGCCTTCCGGGGAACCCGGAAGTTCCCCGGAAGGCCTAGTACACGTCACTAGCGTGCTGAAGCCGGCAGCCACCCGGAGCTGAAGCCAAGGTAGGGTGATCGCTGGGTGAGCGAGGTAGGGTGATCCCTGGGGTGGGGGGGTGTTAAACCACCCCCCACCCCAGGGATCAAACGGTACCGGTACACTTACCTGCTGGTGCGGGCTCTGGGTTGCCGGTGGCGGCCCGGAGCCCAGGGACTTAGGGGGAAAAAAAAAAAAAAAATTAAATCCAGGCTGGGCAGGGTGGGTGGGGGGTGTTCCCCCTTCCACCCACACAGCCTGGACGGGGGAGGGAAAGCGTTTGGGGTTTTTTCGTGTTTTTTTTTTTTTTTCATTGCAGCCATTCATTTGAATTGCCGCAATGTAAAAAAAAAAACGGCACAGGGAGAATCCGGTAAATTCCCCCGATTACCGGGGTAATCCGATACTGCCGGTACACCCAAAAACCAGCAGTATCGGATACCGGATCATCTGGTAGTCCCACCCCTATTGTATAGCAATAATGCCATCACAATACAAAATTGCAAACAATAATAGAACACAAAGTATAAAAACAACCAGGGTAAAAACTACAAGAAATACAAAACTACAAGATAAACGAACAAATCACAACGGCAAACAGTTAAAATTAAAAAAACAATTACAAGAACTAAATTCCCTCCAAAAAGTGAATCCCTATTTACCACTCATCAGTTTCCTCCTTCTAAGTGCATTGTGGAAGAAAAAAGCCACTAGCTTAATAACTGAAGCTGAATTATTATTCAGCAAGAAGTTCACGTAGAACGCTGAGCCCCACCAGGAAACTGGTCCAATACACCAACTAAATATTTGGCTCTGAGATCGCTATAGTAAGAGCAGTGTAATAAAAAGCAGGAGACTGTTTCAACTGCATTCAGATCACAAGAGCACACACGATCCTCATACGGGAGACCCTGGAAGCGTCCCTCAAGAACCCTTAAGGGAAGACAATCAAGTCTTGCCCTTAAATAAGTTTTCCAAATGTATGGGGAGGTTAAAACCTCAAATGAAAAGAGGTGGATGAAACGCCTCATTTTTAAGAGTTTTGTAAAATGCCATTGAGGCACTGGAGGATAGAGCAGAGTTTTCTTCCTGAAGAGTAATATCTAATAGTCTCTGCCCTATCAATTTCCTAGCAGCTTTAAACCCTAAATTCTGAAAATAATCCTATGGGAAACCCAACTCCTGAACTTTTACCTCTATCTGGTTCAACCAACCATTCCTTACGCTAGCCTGCAGAATAAGGGAAACCAATGGGGATACCATATTAAATTTAATCTTAAGCCAAAAAGAAAGGGACAACATCCAACCTCTAGCAGAGATAGGAATCAGCCCAGCTTCCCTTCTCAATATTACATTGGCCACACAAGAGGGAATAGAAAAAACGGATCAAATAAATTGAGATTGTATTTTCTCAAGCGTTGCAAATTACCAGATCGCCCACACCGGGGCACCATACAGAAGTTGAGAGACATTTTTAGCTTTAAACACTTTCAAAGCAGGTAAGACCAGAGAGCCCCCCTTGGCTTTACAAGAACAAACTGTCGCCCTAGAACTTTTTGTGGCCTTACCCATTGCACATTCTTTTTGAGCAGACCAACTGGAATTATAAGAAAAGAGGATACCCAAATAATTAAATAATTTTACTTGGTCTATCTCGTGTCCACCCATAAACCAAGTATATCTCGACCGGCTCTTAGAGAATACCATTACTTTGGTTTTCTCATAATTGACAGTTAATAGGTTCTCCCTACAGTACTGGTCAAGAGAATCCATCAATGTTCTGAGACCTACCTGAGTGGTTGATAATAATACCAGGTCATCAGCATATAGCAGGGTTGTTAAAATTCTATCCCCGAATTTAGGCCCATGAAAACGAACATGAGTAAGCCACTGGACGACATCATGAAAGTATAAATTAAACGAAGTAGGGGCCAAGACACATCCTTGCCTGACACCCACGTGTGTTCTAATCAAGTCCAAGAGATGGCCTGACTGACCAAGTCTTACCCTTAGAGATGTATTTTGATATAACACCCGAATCAGGAACAGGGTCAATACCCATGTCCCATAACTTAATCCACAACCGTTTCCTCGGGATCAGGTCAAAAGTGGATTTTAAATCAACAAACGCGACATACAAGCGCTGTCCCTTTGCCTGGACCATTTCAATGACTTGGGCCAAAATAAAGACCCGATCTAAAGTAGGTCGTTCAGGTCAAAAACCAGCCTGTTCCACGCACAAGTTACCCTTTTCCAAAATCCAGTCCTCCAGCTTGATTAACAAATGTTTTGCGTAAAGTTTGCCAATTAAACTAAGTAGGCTGATGGGCCTATAAATTACCAGGAAACGTTCTCAAACCTTTTTTATAAATTGGAATAATTATGGCCGTTGCCCAATCTTCCAGGAAAATACCAGTTTTGTCAAAAAAAGAAAACAAAATTGCAAGCACAGGAGCCCAACAATCGGCCAGTTCTTTAAATAGATCTGGAGGAACATAATCATAACCAGGAGCCTTACCTGCTTAAAGAATTTTGACCAAATCAATAATCTCTTCCTTAGTGACTGGAGGCCATTCGGGCAGATCCACCCTCCTTAATGAAAATACTGAAACATCAGCTACTGGTTTACAGTACAACCCAGAAAAATAATTCTCCCAATCTGACTTAGCAACCTGGCAATCGGGGATCACATAACCTCCTAACCTAATATGATTAACCTTTGATCAAAAATCATTACCTTTAGCCGCCTCTGCAAGCTTATTCCAAATAAGACTGAGGTAGGCTCTCTTCTTCCTCCTGAGCAAGTTCCTATATTCCCTCTTGGTTACAAAAAAGGAAGGGGACAGGCCTCTTCCATCAGTACTAGTTCTCCCCCAGAATACCCTCCGGAGCTCTCTACGTTTAGCATAGCATTCATTAACATACCAGGATTCTATAATAGCCTTACTCCCTCTACCCTTGTCGTTTGATACTTTCACCAGTAGAGGCTACCTATAACACTGTAGCGCTACCTTCTCATCTTTTGCAGCAAATAGGTTATCTCTAAGTTCCACTCCTAGTCAACAAGGATTCCACTTTAGTTTTGAGCGCCAGGGACCAACTCGATTGCCATATTTAATTCAGGCTGATTCATTAGATGAACTTCACGAATTCTAAAAAAACAGAACCCTGACATATTCAGTAAAAGCCTCAGGAGTTGATGATCGCTGTCTGGTTGGCTCAAAATTCTAAAGTCAGAAATAAGTGGAAGTTGCCCCAGGCTAACTGCCACAAAATCAATTATACTAGTTCCATTTTGGGCAATGAAAGTAAACTCTGCCCTATTATCCGACACAAATCCACCGTTTAAAAGGCTCAAATTGGCCTGATGAAACAATTTGCTAAGCATAATACCCGCCTTGTTCAGGCCAAAGTCCCCTGAGGACCTAGGGGGTAAAACTACTCCTTCCTCATCAATCCAAAAATTCCCATAAGAAAATAGAGCCTCATCATCCTTCCCCAAGCGGGCGTTAAAATCCCCTACCACTATAAGAAAAGCCTATGGAAAAATGATATTCAAATGACTCAAAAAATCTGCTAACACCTGCCACATAGATTCCTGGTATCGCTTTGAAGATTTTGAGGGAATATAAACATTAATAATCAGAACCAAACCCTCAATGGTAAGTCCTGTAGAACAAACAAACGAGGGATAATCAAAGATGTCAAAAACGCTCAATCTTAACTCATGAGACACAAAGTTAACCAAATTTCTAACTCTTCCCTCACTGGGCTTTGCTTCAGTAAACTGGGACCGAAAACCACTCAAAAACGGAGAAACTGTCATCCAAGTTTCCTGAAGCAGATTAATATCATAAAGGAAGATAATATTCAAGAATTCCATGTTAGCCAATTTAGAAAGCCAACCGGCAACATTCCAGGACAGGAAGCTGAGGCACTTACCAGTCTCCCTCTCAGATAGTCAATTTGCTTGTGGTTCCACAGTTGTAATAATCTCTTCCAATCCCTTCTGTAATTTATTCCTCTCAGAAGACAAATATGACCCAAGCTGAGCTTCACAACTCAGCTTCATAGAATTGGTTGATTCCAACTCTAGAGCCACCACAAACTTGGGACGAGAATCTACAACAGTAGAACCTGCAGAAAGGTCAATAGTTATGGTTTCTGTTCTAGTTTCTGATGCTGGTTCAGAGAGAGAAGTCTGAGACAAATGCCTTGGTCCTTTCCTTGGGCTTACTTCGATAGATCTGAGATCTTGCAACTCCACTGGGGGCTTCAAAACTACAACATTAGAAGCCATGGGTATTAGGACTTCTTCACCTACGATCTTATCCATCCTATCATCAGGGCCTAGTTCTTCCTGGGCCAAGAATCTAGTCTCCAGCCATTCTTCTGTAGTTGTCAAGGAATAAGGTAAACGATATAATGGAGAAGGTGCCTTAGACTCTTCCATTAAGATAAACCCTTTAGTCCCAGATGAATGTGGGCATTTTACCTGCACTATGGGTTTTAACACGACTGTCTTGTCCATTACCTTAGCAGCGAGTAGATGATCAAGAATTAACTGCAGTCTCTCAATGATGTAGTTCTGTGCCTCAAGAGACATAGTTCCAAAACCAGAGAGTAGAGAAAGTTCCTCCTTGTCAAAAGGAAGTGAAACTTACAAGGGGGCCAAGCCTGTCGCTTGGTTCTTCTCCTCCCCATGGGACCAGGATCCAAGTTCCATGTTCATGCTCACTGCAATTGGCTGCTCCTCCTCAGATCTTAAAACTAAAGAATTTATATCTTGTGGCAAAATATTGCCTTTGCCAGTGTCCCTTCGATAAAGCTCACACGTTTTACTAGAAATAGGTTTCTCCTTTTTAACAGGAGACCTTTCTACATCCATCTCCAGGTTAATTAAAGTTACTAGGGGTAAATCCTGTCTCCTCATTTGACATGGGGAACAGGCATGACCCTTATCTACAACACCATGCCTCCTGAGCAGATAGGGACTGTTTTTAAAGCATCTCACCACCTGGATGCCCAAAGACTCAAGCAGTGATTGAAGTCTATACACAGATCGAGCCAATTGTTCAGAATCGAATAAAACAAGAGCTCTAGCCTTAACATAATTGAAAAACAAATATTCAATATGGCATACATTCTTAGGAGAGAGCAAGTCCAGCAACAGCTTGTTCATAAGCTCCAAAAAGTGCTAGATCCACTCTGAATTAACAGACCTTTAGGTTTGGGAAAATTAACAAAGGCCAACTGGTATTTCTCAAGCTGCAGCTTCCAGTCACCCAGAGGGGAATTACTGACATGGACACCAGGGGCCTTTGACAAGTCCCCAATTCTGTCCCTGGACTCATGTCCAAGACATAGGCCCACAGATCTTGAATATCACAATATTCCATAGCATGAAAAGATGACCTTTTGTCATAAATTCCCTCTGCTTTTAATTGAAACACCTTTGAATCGAGGCTAACAGGAATTGCCTGCTGCCTGAGGCCTGGGCTATTATGACTGGACTTAATTTTCCTAGGAGGGTTACTTCTCTTTACTGATACTTTGGGCACCAAAAAGTGAAATACTCTTAAAGTAAGCATTTCTATTGGATGAGCCACCTTTCCTTAGTCCCAATCTCCCTGTCTTAATGTTTTTACTTTTCTTTGCAGTTAATTTCCCCTGTTGCTTTGTTTTCCTGGCACCTCTAGCTCCATAACATCCAGATAGAAATATAGTAGATGTAGGCTCCTGTGCCGTATCAGCAGTCAAAAGGTACTACCTTAGACAACAATCAATCAGCCAAGAGCACTTGAAGATCCAAAGCTTTAAACACTAGCTCCCTGATAGCAGCAATATCTTTAGCTAGTGCAACTGTAAAATTGCTGTTCAGAATAAATAATTCCCCCAAATGTTCACTGACCGACGAAGTATAGAGGGAGGAACCTACTGGGTTTACTGGGTGTGGCACGCCCTAGGTGCTAATGGGGAGCTACGTCCTTATCCTGAGGCACAACAGGTAAAGCCATAAGGCCCCCACCTCCCGGGCTGTCAGACAGTCGACCCCTGGGGGAGCTTGGAAGATCTGCTGTTTTATTAGCCAACTCTACCTTGTCAGATTTTTGTATAATACCATTTTGTATATTCTGCTGCCTTGTCATTTTTAAGGGTAACTATTCTGTAATTTGACACGGAGATGTTTCCTTTTTCCCAAGTTTAACCCACTTTTCCAATTGCCTGAAGGCTTTCCTAGTAAGAACCATCATTACAATAATGGTTTAGATAGAAAGTGCCAAAAGCCTGTTTCTTATCCCCAGGGAATACAGCTAGTTAATATAAAAGGGCCCCACGCTAAACTGTACAAAAATTCAAAAGAGGCTCCACAAAAAATAGGTGCAATAATAAATCAGAACTACATACTGGGATTCACAACAATACTACTTGCCATACAAGGAGAGAAAAAATCTAAAATCAATTATATCCCCAACCGCAAAACAGATTCCGCTTTTAATCTACTATAGCCATCTCAGGAGAGGATGGGAATCCTAAAAAAATACACTACTACAGAACTCTAATATGGGAGCACACAGCCACCACCACCATAAATATAAACAAAACCAACTATACATAAGACCCCATACAAACAAAACAATACAAGTACTTTGAATCTATAACCAAGCAATCCAGCCACAGCGTGGTCCAATATGGTCTCCAAGGGCTCAAGGGCCTCACAAGGGCAACACCCTTAGTTGTCACCCTTCAGTAGGCACCCATGGGTTGGCACCCAAGGGCCTCAGCCAATGCAAATATACCTGCAGCAGGGGGAGGGGAACAGGATGAGTGGCAGGCAACCCCCCTCCAGTCCAGGCCTCTCCAGGGAACCCTCAGCTGGGGCAATCACACATAAGAGGGCTAGAAAAATGTGGGCTGGAAGGAAGGAGGCTCCCAACAGGCTGAAATGGTACACAGAGTAACAATTAAGGGATGCATTCCAAACCGTGAGGAGAAAGAGTAGAATCCTGTGGGCATGTGTCTTAGGTCCAGCGCTCTTCAACATTTTTGTTAATGATTTGGAGAGGGAAGCAGAGAGTATAAAAACGTACCATACAGAATCAGATCCATGGACTGGTGGTGCTTTGGAGGAATCCCCGTTTTTGAAAGGGTTATGTGCTGGACCCTAGGTCCAGTATTAGACGCGGGAGAGTGGTACGGGGGGTGTGTGTGACTTCCTATTTTGATTTTGTTTCTTTCCCTTACGCAGCTTGGCGGAGCTCAGGTGGGGCCCATGCAAGACGTCCTGGGTGCATTGTGACTTCCGGGTGGGCTCCTTCAAAGCCCAGCCCGGTCAAGGAAGTGCCACTACTGGCGCGCCACCCACCTTAGGAGCCGGTATTGCTGCCTCCCCAGGAGCCCATGTTTTTCTGGGATCAAGTCATCTATAAGTAGCCCGTGAAGGGGTAGGACTTATCTCTTTGTACCAGGGGCCAAGTCATCCACGGACACACCCTGAGAAGGGGCCGGACTGTTCTCTTCATACCAGGGGTCAAGTCATACATAGATACCCCCCCAAGAAGGGGTAAGACTTTTTTGCTTTGCACTTGATTTTAGTGGTTTTATAGATTTTGGATTTTAGGTTTTTATTCTTGTGTATGTGGGTTTGAATTTATATAGGTTATAGAATTAGTAATTTCAGTAAAGACTGAGTTTGAGTTTTTTTATTGAAGGCCTGGCTTTCGCCTTAGCCCACTAAATCCCAATTCTCCACAACAAATTTACAAAATGACACATTTTCACAACATAAATGCAATCTGAATACAGTTTCGTAAGTACAAAATAAAATAAAATAAAACAATTATAATTATATATACTTAAACCAGAATAGGAGACACAATATATTAACACAGGAGGCTTCCCTTCTAGCTTACAAAATTAAAGAGCTATGAATGCGCTAACCCAGCTCTGTGTTCTTACTCATACTATTACCACTATTAGCGCGACTCTTCTGGGCAAGAAGGCAAAACGTCGCGACTGCTAACAGATCGTCCCGCTGAGTCAAATTTGAAAGATAGACATATGGATCTATACAACTATTTTGGGCTTTCTTTATGAGCAGGGTTATCCACGTTGCTCTAAGGCAGCCAGAGAGAGGACAATTCAACAAAAAGCGTTCAGCTGTTTCTATCACCTGGGACTGGCAAAGACATAGGTGCTGGCAGTAGGGAAGCCCTTGCCTCCTGCCTTCCGTTACAGCAGTCTGCAGCATCTGAAAGCGCATAAGAGTGTAATAACGTCTTAACCTGTTATTACTAATGAGATCAAGGTAAGGTTCAAGGAGAAAACTCATTGTACCCATTCCTAATTTGGGGGCAACCTTCCACCCTGACACCACCGAGCGGTCTTTTTGAATCGCCAACTCTATTGATCTACGTTCAATTTCCCTCTTTACTCTGCTCAGTGGCCACCCTTGAAAATAAACAAAAGAACGTCCCAGTTCCTTCAGGACTGAGGCAAAGTGACTAATCCAGGGATAAGATATAGGGCCTTCATACACGAGTTCTTCCAAAAGACATAAGGTATGCAACGTCTGTTGTTCATGGCTCATCAACCGCAGCCAGAACCTTACGAGTGTCTTTCTGGCATTATGCTCCATAGAATACAGATTTATTTCAGCATGTACCACTGCCCCTGGGACACTCTTATCCACTTGTAAAACCTTTCGCAAGAAAAAGTTTTGGGTTCTTTCCAAATGGATGAGGTCTGGGTGGGGTACTAATTCCAAGCCATAAGTCAACATTGAATGCACCTTAGTACAAAAAACCTGCTTGATCATTGGTATAGTAGTTCCTTTAAATGCCTTGAGGAGACTTCTAGTAGTGTTCCTGGCCTTATCGACCCTTGCTTAATGTGTTGCAACCATGTACCTCTGGCTGTAAATACAACACCTAGGTATGAGAATGACTTCACCTTCTCAAATTCAGCATCCCTAATTTTTCAGCACCTACTTTTGCCAACCTTCCCCCCTACCATAATTTTAGATTTAGAACAATTTATTTCAAGACCATTTAATACACAGTAGTCCATAAGGGCCACAATCGAGGCCCTAAGCCCCCTCTCTGTCTGGGAGAAGAGGATAAGATCATCCACGTACTGTAAAGCATACAGTTCATATGAGTATCTTAGGGGGATAACAACCCCTCTTCTTAATTAATTTTACCAGATCCGAGACGCATACATTAAAGAGGTAGGGGGGCAAGGACGCACCCTTGACGCACTCCTCTTTCAATTGGAATTCGAGCCTTGCTAAATTGTCCCATACCACATTTTATCCTTGCACTATTGTTTGAATGCAACTGAATTAAGAGGGCCAAAAGTTGCTCATTTAGTCCCAAGGATTTTAGCTTGGCCCATAGTCTTTCCCTTGGGACTGTTTCAAAGGTCTTTGTAAAATCCATGAAGGCCAAAAAGATCTTCCCCGCCTAATTCTAGTATACTTATCAACCACATGAGATATGATAAACACACAGTCCAAGGTGGATCTGCTAGATCTAAACCCATATTACTCATCCGGTATAATCTTGCCTTCATCACCCCAGTCTTGGATATACTTAACTAGAATAGATGCAAACAGCTTACCGACCACTGACAAAAGACTAATTGGTCTGTAGCTGCCAGGGGCCAATCGCTCGCCCTTTTTGTAAATGGGGACAATCCAACTCTTTCTCCAGACTGGGGGGGGAATCTCAGCACCTTGTACTAGCTCGGCATAGAGTTTAGTGAGAATCGGAGCCCACCACTGTGGGGCAGCCAACAAAACATCTGCGGTGATATAGTCTGGGCCAGGGGATTTACCAGACTTAAGTGCCCTTATTCCCTTAACAATATCTGATTCACAAATACTAATCACCAGAGTTGAGGAGTTACTTAAGTCCAGATCTCCCTTGTACAGATCTTCCGTTGGTAGAGATTTAGCTGCATATAAAGCCCAAAAAAATAGCTGCCAAGCACTCTGAGACAGGAGTAGCATCCTGTTTACCCCTTGGTGATATCATCTGGTTCAACAGGCACCAGAAGCTCTTATGATCCCCCAAACGTACCTTAGTCACCAGCATAGCCCATTTTTTGCCATAATAATCACATTGCTTTGACCTTAGCAGTCTGCAGTACTGTAATCTCCTTAATTGAAATTCGGGGAATAAAGAAGGGAGGCATGACTTAACCCACTTTTTTTTAAGCCGGGTCAATGCCGTCTTTGCAGCCCTACATTCCCCGTCAAACCAGCTCTTATAACATCTCCGAGATGCCTTGGCATAAGTTACCAAAATATTTTCTTTAAGACGACCAATAATAGCTGTAAATTTCTTTAGACTTTCTGCCCCATCTGGTACAAAGAAAAAGTCCGCCGTTAGTTGCACCATTTCCCTCAACTGACACAGGGTGAACATCCTACTACACAGCTTTATGTCATCCCATTTCTTACTGATTAAACATCCCTCACACCCAGGCCCCCTCGGAGATTGGGAGGGCTCCAGATCCTTGCCCTCAATCTGCATCTTCAAAAGCTTGTGTTCACTCTCTGGCCTCACTACAAGGGAGAAATTATGCACTTTGTCCCATAGCAGGGGATCAATCAAAATGTAGTCAAAATGTAGTCCTTGCGAACCCGAATATGTATATTCCCCTATTTCATCCCCACTAAGTCTCCCATTTAACATTATCAGGCCCAATTTTGTTAGAAATCCAAGTAGACGTTGCCCACTTTCATTTATAACTCTATCCTCAGAGGAACGACTAGGAATCTGTGTAAAAGGATAATTAACTAAAGTGTCCCTCCATAACTCAAAATTATCGACCATCCCTGTCCTCGCATTCCAGTCCCCACAGATAACCTGAGCCCAGGGGAACTGTTCATCCAGGGCTATTATTCTCCCCTCCAACACTCTCCAAACATCATCCTTATAGTACAAGGAGGACTGTGGTGGAACAGACACATTTATAATTATATGATGGGCCTGGTTTGAAAGCTGCAAAGATCCAATTTGAAATTCCGGTCGGTCAGAGGGCAAAACGAGAAGGGGCTGAGAGTTAGCATCCGGCATCAAAAAGGCCAGGCCACCAGATGGCCGGCCTCTTTTGCCCAGCCTCTGTGTTCCATGGAGTTCAACTTTAAACCTCCCAGTAGGCAGATTAAGTGAATCAGATGCCATAATCCAAGTTTCTTGAAAGCATACTAAATCAAATTGATTAATAAAATTCACCCATTCTTGATCCCTCAAATTGATGTTCAAACCTGCTATATTCCAAGATGCCAATTTAAACAGATCTTTGCCCGGGAGGGATCCACCACCAAAGCTGCCCCCAGGCTGCATACAGATGTTACCCATAGTAGAGCCGTTTCTGTCCTTTGGAACCACGGTAGTCCCTCCCCCATGTTGTCATACCATCATTGGGCCTCCTTCAATCAGGGAGTGATCATGGGTTACACAGGCAACATTGCTTTCAAAGAACCTCCTGATAGTCCCTTCTCTGTTAACTTCAGTTTCATTAACCTGCCGCCCTGCTGGGTCCCCCTCAAGGGGGACCCCTACTTTCTCATGAGGGGTTCCTTCCTCTCCAGAGTCTAAAAAGCGGGCAGCTGCAAGCGCCGCACAGTTGTTCTGGGGCACATAGTCGGTAGTGCCCTGTTGGAACCTCGGGGTTTTATACTCTAGAGGTTCTATAGATAGATTATTCTTAAAGAGTTCCATTTTTGCAAAATTATATTTTGTTCTACAGTGGGAAGGTTTCTAAATTTAATGCATACTAAGCCTGGGTCAGACCTTCCCACCCCATTTAGGAGATAGGCTCCTAATTCCTCAAGGAAAGGCTGCTGCAAAATTGTCGACCTACATACCACGGTTGCCTCAACTGGACCACCACCGATAGGCGAGGCAACCTTCGCATCTTGAGATTTCTGGGAAGAAGGTATAGTAATCCCCCCTCCTTCTAACAAATGTATAGTGCCTGACTCCCCCTTCCTCCCTTTCTCTTGTGGAATCCTATCGTTGATACTCTGATGAATAATTCCCTGGACATCGTAATGGAAGGCAGGGACGGCTTGGGCTCCTGGGGCATCGGCCCCATGTGCAACATGTCCCAAGGACTCTTGGTTGAAGGATAAGAGTGTGGGCGGAGAGGGAGGGGAAGGAGAATATAGAGCCAGCACCTTGGACCCAATTGGCTGGGCAGATGGCACAACCTCCATGGAAGCATTGGATATTCCAGGCAAGGGGAGCTCCTTAGACCCTGTCCCCCCGGTTTGCCCAGGTAGGTCGGAAAAAAACTCCCGAGGGGGGCGATCCCCTGGCCACCAGGGAGGAATACCTTTCCTTGCAACCAGGCTAGAAGGAGCTCCACTTGCGACAAATACCCTATTCACTACCACTCTGTTCGCTTTAAACAAATCTTTAGCCGACAAAATTCTCTGGGCAGCTGCCTCACTGCAGAAGTGGATCACCAACCTTTGTGCAGAGTCTGCGGGTGGAAGGAAATAGAAAAAATCTATTTCTGAAATTTAAAGCCTTAAATGGAGGCTAGATACCAAATGCTTCCTAATCAAGGGGGGGGGGGGGAATTCCACCTGGGAATCGTACCATTAAAGAATGGGTAGAACTTTAAAGTGATGGTTTTGGGATCACAAATCAGTAGGGATGCCCCCACCCCCAATCTCCCAGCTGTTCGTTGCGTAACTGGCAGCATAGGTTGGGCCCCACAGGGGGTATTTGAGGCTCCCCCAGTTAACCCAGGAGGAGACATAGCATACAAATGTGCCATCATACTCTATGTCCCCCTGGATACTCTGCAAAGATTGCTGGATAGCCCACACTTTCCCCCTCACCTCTGATGTTTCCTTGAATAATAAATCCACCGTTTTACTTATCAGAATACATTGATCTCCCAACATTTTAAGTTGATATGGTGAGCTATGCTGAGGGCAGAGCAGGTGTAACACCTTCTCGGCTTCCTCAATACCAAATGAGGGGGACTTAGAGGGAGAGGCCAAATCATCCGCCAGAACTTCAAAACGATAACTAGTTACAATAGGTGATATTGTATACAGTTTATGTCCTACAGTAAAAGCCCAAATCGTGCAATTTAAGTTGCTTCAAATGAGGTGCTTCTGAATCAGGTGAGACTGTGGCTTGGCGCAGCCTTTTCTTAGAAGTACCTTTGGTCTTCCAGTGAACCCGTTCCTCCGCCATATGAGCCCCAATCAAACCAGCTCCCAAGTCCAGTCCAAGATCAAAATAGCTATCAACAATTGAGATCAGCCAAGCCCTATGTCATCACCTTGCAATTGCGGTGAGTTCAGAGTTGGGGCCCATGCCTGGCGCACGCCTAAGGCCACGCGCGCGAGGGGGCGCCCTTGCGCATGCAGCCCTCAGGTGCACGCCCGGAGCTGGGCACCGCTTAAGGTTCTCCAGAAGGGGCTCGTCTCCTCCTCACCAATCAGGCTCGCTTTCCTCCAGCACACAGTCTAACGCTCTGCACCTGTTGCAGCTAGGCTTCCGTGTAACTGCTCTGACAGGGTCCACAGTCCAGACCAGGAGCAGCTATCACTGCTGGTCCCAGCCCACAGCACAGTGCTCCCTCCATCCAACCTCACATGCCAGAAGCTGGGTGCCACTTAAAGAGCTGATTGTTCAGTACTGATGAACTCCGCATCATGCTGCAATTGACCACACACAGGTGACAGACGCGTAACCAATTGGGGGTGGGGGGGGGTGAGATTCCACCGCCTCTGCTCACACTCTCCCCTACCAGAGTCTGAAGCCCCGCTGTTCTCGGCACCAGCTCCCACCAATAACCACATAGTAGGGTCGCTCCGCTCCTGGCCAGCACCAGGCTCCTGATGGGCCCGTAGCTCCTTCGATTCCTTGGCGGGCACTCCTTTCCCAGTCCAACCAGGGGGTAGGGCACTGCACTGCGTCTCCAGCAATCAGTCCCAGCCAACGGGCGACACCCTTGGAATGTCGCCCTTAGGCTGGCGCCCAAGGGCTGATGCCCGAGGGGGCCCCAGCCCCTGGATAAGTAATACCTGGCAGAAGAAGGGAGCCAATGAAGGCTAGGCAGGAACTCCTCCCCTAGCTTCTCCTTCCCACTGCAGTTACACAGGACACCCAGTAAAGATTTTAGTTAATAGAGGATAATCACTCATATTTCCCAAATGACCCATAAAAAGGAGAAGGCAGAGTCAGGCCTTGCAGGGGGATCTCTCTCAATCCAAACAACCAAAGTTAGACCCTTATATGGTCTCTTTGCCTAATGGAAAGACCGAGGTGAATAAGAGTTCCCGGGTTAATCCCTCTCCATCTTCCGGTGCCATAAGAAAACAGGTTACAGAGAAGGACAATATCAAGGAGAGTAGATATTAGTTTTTCAGAGTCTCCAACTTTTTGTGGAGCAGAAAGGCTAACAACAGAGTATATTAACACCGGATAATCTGTGATAAACTTATATGATCTTCTGGGGAATCAATGTTTTTAATAGGGGATTTAATTTAAAAACTAATCAAACAACTTGCTGGGGTTTTGAGCTTATTGGAAGCTCAAAAATTCCAATTTCATGTCTTGACCCATTTTGTGGCAGAGATTAAGAGGGCAAGATGGGACATTCCTCCCTAACAAATACAAGACAAGATAGGATAGGCCCTGATTTCATCCCAAAATCTGTCAAGTCAACTTTAAATCAAACTCCCCCTAAAAATAAAGTTAATAAGAGATCATTTATAAGTCCAGACAGGATTGAGAATGTTAATGATCATAGAAAGCTAAAAACAGCCGTTAATCAAAAGGCTATTTCTTTTCGGATCTCTCCGCTTCCCAATGGTACCTTCCCGGTTTGGAATTCCAACTCTGCCATTCAACAACATCTTCAAGGTAACTTAAAGAGTATATAGTCCCCTCTGGCAAATAGTTTATTTCCAAAAATTACCAACTCCTAATGACTTACAGAGCTTGGTGATACACTTCCGTCATCCCAAATTGGCCGCAGACATTCTAACTCAGTTTGAATTATTTCAATCATGGGGAGTAATAGTAGGTGAAGTGTTTACTGACCTGATTAAACAGTCACTAGTATCATCCAGTGTTAGTGTAAGACCAAATCTCAATCCCTCTATTTTAAAACAAAGGCCAGTCAGGGTGTAAATAATTCTTCCCAACTTATGCAGGAAGTGGAAGGAATTCATTTACTATCACAGGGCTATCAGGATATTAAGAAATTTTTGAAACCAACAAACACTTGATTAGTGGACATGGCTATGTCAGAGGATCCTTCTAATGATATGCAGGAATTCAACCATATTCTATCTGCAGCGCCAGAGACCAAATCTCTAAAGAATGAATATGCGCGTCAATCTCTGAATTTAATGTACTTGACACTGAGGTTCCACCACAGATTGATTTAGTTCTTTCTCCTATAAATTCCACCAGACCTGGAGACAGGTCTGTGGTAAGGAATTCCCCGAACAAGCAGACTGAGATGGAATTAAGTCTAGATCGAAATGGCTGTCTAGAGGAGGAAGCCCAATTGTTACCATAAAATGGGACATTGGACGATTTGAAGATGATGGATTCTGTCTGAGGGGGTGGGTACCATGATCCTGCCTCAATAACAATATGCTCATGGAATATAGCTGGATGGTTAACACATATGGGCGATGACTTATTTATAGAGTATATAAGTTTAGTATAGTATAGTTCTGATCCAAGAAACATGGGCCAAAATCCTCAGTCGAAATAGGTTTCAGATCATATTCCTTACCAGCAATATCTTACAAGGAAAAAGGTCATCCAAGTGGTGGGATTACTTATTATTATTATTATTATTAACAAACATTTATATAGCGCCAGCAGTGTACCTGGCACTTTACAAAGTAATAAAATAGACACGGTCCCTGCCCCTAGGGCTTACAATCTGAGAGACAGGAGCTGGGGGAGAGACTTAGGAAGGGGAACAGAGGGAGAGACAAGGGGTCTAACATTCATGAAGATGCAAGGTCTCAAGTGCACGTGCTTGGTTTGGTTACAATGAGAATGACAGCAGGCAGGTCCATGTTGCAAGGAAAAGGGTAAACAGATCGTAGGTATAGGAATAGTGGCTCAGCAGGATAAAGAGTCAGACAGAGCAGAGCGAAAGAGGTGAGTTTTAAGGAGAGCTTTGAAGGGAGGGTGCAAGGCGGATGTGGACAGGGAGGGAGTTCCAGGCATGGGGGGCAGCAATTGAGAAGGAACGAAGGCGCTTAGGGGAGCAGGGAAGGCGTGGAAGGGTGAGAGAAGGGACAGAGGAGGAGCGAAGTGCACGGGCTGGAGTATGGAGGGTGATAAGTGCAGAGAGGTAGGGGGAGCGAGGTTGTGAAGAGCTTTACTTGTTTGATTTCCAACAATTTAGGAAGTGCAGTGTTGAGGGAGCTGAAATTAGCTCGTTATTCAGGGTTTGGTTATAAAAATAAAGATGCGTATCTTAATATTACTTTCAGTATATATCCCGCCCTTAAATGCCAGCTCCTTCGATAAGGGGGTTTGGGGAAAAATTGAGTTGTATATTGAGGAACTTAGGGTAGATTTCCTAATGGACTTATTTTGCTGACAGGGGACCTAAATGCAAGAATAGGAAGGGATGATGGGGCATTGGAACATTATTGTCCCTCCAATGTGTTCAATGGGAATTCTTTTCCATTCTATTCTAAATTAAAAGACAGGCAATCAAAGGATATAGGGATAAATGCCTCAGGAATTAAATGTAGGAGATTAGTTTCTTCTTTCAATTTGACAATTTTGAATGTCTCATGGCACAGGGATACACCAGGCAAATTCACCTACCTTGGTTTACAGGGATCTAGTGTGATAGATTATGGTGTCATAAATAATGCAGTCCTCCCATACCTTGTTGAATTTTATGTGGGGAATTGCCTGCTTGTAGACCATTTACCCTTGATAATTCATTTAAATTTAAAGATTGATAAGCAGTTAATGACCCTATATCCAAATTCCCTGCAGGACAATCAAGAACGTTTAGATATTCCCCCAAAAGATGGAATCCAGATCTAGACCAGCAATTGCAAATAGTATTAAACTCAGAGCCGTTTGCCAAGATTAGGTCTGCAGCACTAGCCTTAGGACCATCAGAGCAGATTATAGAGGGTTATGGGGGATTGGTTAAACTTCTGCAACCTTTCCTGACAGAAGGGTCTGGTTTTGGTAAGAGTAGAGGTTTGACAAACCAGAGATGGTTTGATGCAGAGTGCAAGTGGACAAAAAGATCCCTAATTTCCATCTATAATGCTTATCGCATAGGCAAGACAAAATCTCCCTGTCCAATATTTTGATTTGAAAAAACAATATCGGCATTTAATTAAGGTGGGGGAAAAAAGGAGTATCAACTAAGTATCTGGCAGGCCTTGCTTACAGCTGGGAAAGATCGGGATGCCAGAAAGTTCTGGACCATAGTGAACGGTGCCACTAACCCAAATCTAAATCTGGAGCTGAAATCAGGAATCTTCCCGACTTCACCTAAAGCCTGGGAGCATCATTTTTGATCCTCGTTCCAGGTGGATGTTGAACTTAGTGTCCTAAGTACAGATCCAGAAGAGAGGCTTTGTCTCTGGCCTCCCGTTTCTGAGCAGGTGGTCATTGAGGCAATAGAATCCTTTAAGAATAATAAAGCCCCTGGGGCAGATTTAATTAGAATCGCATTTATTAAAGCTCATAGAGACTGGTGGGTTCCATACTTGACAGTTTTATTTACAGCCAACAAAACAGGCATTAATCCACCAGGATTGGGGGGGGGAGGTGTTTTTTTTTTACCAATTTACAAAAAGGGCTCTAGAACGGATCCAGCAAATTATCAGCTGATCAGTTGGATTAAGGGTAATAGGTAAACTTTATTCTAAGACCCTTCTGACAAGATTGACAATATGGAGGAGTAATTCCAAGATAATTCATTCTGAGCAGGCGGGGTTTCAAAAAGGGAAGTCTACTTTAGAACAGTGCCTAATTCTCCAACATTTAGTTTCTAAATATATGAATAAAAATAAAAGATTCTTTTGCAGCTTTTTGGATCTGCGGGCAGCATTCGATTTAGTTAACAGAGATATCCTTTGGGATAAACTAAGATCCTTATTAGTTGACCCACATCTGCTTTTTTTTAATTCAAAATATGCATAAGCAGGCCAGCATTACCATCAAGCTGGAGATAAGGGTCATTTATCCAAAAAGAACAACAAGAGGAGTGAGGCAGGGTTGCCTTCTGAACCCGGCTCTGTTCTATGTATCTATCTATATAAATAAAAATGATTTTATACCACTGATGACATATGATAAATTTCATCCCCCTAAAAATATCCACACAATTGATAGGTTGTCAAAATATGCCGATGATCTGGTATTGCTATCACAGACTAGAGTAGGACTTAAAAGACAGTTGGAAGCATTTGCGCAATACTGCCAGATGAATGGGCTCCAGATTAATTATGAAAAGTCAAAGGTATTGGTCTTTACAAAAGAAAGAAAGAAAGGTATATCCATGGGTAATGAACGAACACAGCAGGAATTACCTAGGAATTACTTTCCAACATGATGTGAGATGGACAACTCATCAGTTGGCAATATCTACCATAGGGGGTGCCCCACTAGCTATAGCAAAAATTTCCGGCTGTACTGGGAAAACAGAGTTAGGGTGGGCCATCGAAGTGTTCAATGAAAAAGTCCGATTTAAGTTTTTATATGGGGCAGAGTTATGGCCCATTCCCTTTTTTTATGGGTCTTAACAGACCACAAAGCAAATTTCTTCAATTATTGAGCGCCTCAGGGAATTCCAATGGATGCAATTAGGACAGAGATGGGACAGCTTAGTTGGGAGGCAGTGGTTAGAAAGACTGCTTTACTTTTTTGGTTTAAAGTGACCAAGTCATCAAATCCCTTGTTAATAGCCTTGATGGAGGACTCTTTTCAAAATCCATGGCTGCTAGAGATGGGAAAACACTCGACTCAGATGGGATTTTCGAAGGTTTACTTAGCTTCTAAGGAATGATCTTTAAATTAGATCCAAAGTAATACAAAGATTTAAGGATATTAATAGCAAGCAGGTAATAGCACAAATGAGAGATACTCCCTTCCTGCATGACTATTTATCATTTTTCCCAGAGCAAGGATCTATAGCCTCTTATTTAACGCAAAAAAAATCGCATTTAGACCTAGGTAATTATTTTTTTGCACGCGATTAAACTCTTTACCCAATAGGATATTAGAGGGATGTATATCAAAGATTGATTATGCCCATCGATTATGTCCATTTGATGAAATGACAGTTGAAACAGTAGAGCATATTCTGCTTGAGTGCCATTTAGAAGACAAGATTAGATCCCAATATCTAGGCCATTATTTATCTAAAAACCCAGGAAGAACTGGCCTATCCTTAATGAGAATCATGCTGGGAGGTTCTGATATTCAGCTCACACGTTCCATAGCAAGGTATCTAGAGGATTTATTTACGATTAGGAAAAAGTTTTTACATTTCAAATATATGGAGCAGGACCATCCAGCTTAGCACCCAGTCTCCACCTTTGGTTTCTTCATAGTACACAACAGGAGTGATCCTTCCCTGCTCTTTATTTACTTAATTTTTTATCCCGCCTTTCCCTATAGGCAGCTCAGGGCAGCTTACAACATATATAAAACATATAAGAAACAATCTATAAAAACTTAAAATACAAAAACCCCAAAGCCCCATAAAACCCACCCAACACCACCTCCCCATTTCCCACATCCAACCCCCCACATTTTATTTTCCCAACCCACTCTCCCCACCACCACCACCCAAACTTCTAAGCCAACCAACTTGGGGCCAGATGAGCTTCCTCCGGGAGGAAGTTCCATAATCGCAGCCCGGCCACTGAGAACCCCCAGCTTCTAACAACAAGCAGAGGTTATGTTCCTCAACCAACTTCACTAGTAGCCATTTATGGACCTATTCTTTATACAAACCTTTTTTACACCAAGTTATGCTACTGGGCTTTGCAACCTCCTCTAGCAACAAGTTCCACAAGTTAGTTGAAGGTTGAGTGAAGTAGTACTTCCTTTTCTTAGTTTTAAATCTGCTGTCAGTTAGTTTTACAGAATGTCCTCTAGTTTAGTATTACATAGGGAGCGGTTATTTATCATCTGTAGTATTTGTTCCACATGACTGATGAGTTCATAAACTTCTTTCATATCCCCCTTCAGTCTTCTCTTGTTCAAGCTGAAGAGCCCTAACATATCAAATCTCTCCTTGTACAGCTGTTCCAAACCCTTGATCTTTTTTATTGCCCTTCGCTGAATCTTTTTGAGTTCTAATATATCTTTTTTGAGATGGAGTGATCAGAACTGCACACAGAACTCAAGGTGTGATTGCATCATAGATTTATATAGCGGCATTATATTTTGCTGTTTTATTCTCCATCCCATTTCCAGTAATTCCTAACACGGTTTGCCATTTTGGTCAGTGCTGTACACCAAGCTGTTTTCAATGAGCTTTCCACAAAACCCCATCTTTTTTCTGAGTGCTAGCACCAAATAGAGATCCCAGCATGTATAGTTAGGATTATTTTTCCCTATGTACATCACTTTTCACTTAACACTGAATTTCATTTGCCTTTTTGTTGCTCAGTCATGCAAAATCTGCTTATAATTTTTTACAGTACACCTCCATCGTAGCTATCTTGAATAATTATGCATCAAATTTGGAGGTGGTGGAGTGTATACTCCTCAGGTTTGAGGAGGATACAAAATTGGGAGGTGTTGCAAGCACTCTAGAGGACAGAATTAGAATACAAAAGTAATCTAGACAAACTAGAGACCTGTGTTGAAAGAAACAAAATGAGATTCAAGTCTGGGGACTATAATGGATCACAAACGGACCAGGTCCAGAGGCTTCATATCCACGACATCAGAAGTTTTACTTGACATTGGCAAGACCTCACTCCTGGAGTACTGTCTTCCGGTTGGGGCTGCTTGCTTCAAAAAGGATGTCAACAAACTGGAAAGGATTCAGAAGAGGGCAACCAAGATAATAAAGGGGCTGGAACGCAAGTGACACAAGGTAAGTCTAAAAGAAGTGGGAATGTTTAGTCTAGAAGATGATGAGGGGGTGTGGGACACATGATAGCAGTTTTCAAATATCTAAAAGATTGCCAAGAAAAAGGATAAACAGTTATTGAGTACAGCCACACAAGATGCTAACCAGATTAGAGCAGCCTTACCATGCGATACAATGCATCATACGCTTGCGGCTGCCAAATATTGGCTACTAAGCACTGCATCCTCAAAAAAAATGGCATGGATAAGCACATAGCAGCCTTACCCAAAGTGGGGTTAGGCTGCCCAACTTGCAGCAGCTTGCTGTCACTTGTTGGTCCAGTCCCTGTCAGCCCCGCGGCTTTGAGCGAGTGACATTATTGTCAGTCACACATGGCCATGTCAGGGCCGGGGGCGGGATAGCAGGCAGGCTGGAGGAAAGGGGGTAGGTGCTTGCACATGTGGCCAGCGCCTCAGTCAGCCCTAGGGCGTGGCAGAACCTCCAACAGTGACCTGCCCAGTTTCCCCGGGGGGGGGGCACAACAGTCTATCCTGCTCTCCACACGTGTGGTGGCTGCGACTACCCGCCACCGGGCACACAGGGGATTGGGCCCACCCCAGCTTATGTGGCTGCACACACTGTTTACTACCAAAGCCGACTGGACAAGAAGCAATGAGCTTACATTGAAGTAAAGTATCTTTTGGTTATTCTTAGATCAAAAAAACCTTTGGTCTAAGAGGCGTTAAGGATGTTCAAATTCACTCAAGTTCCAAAAATGCATGGAAATGTAATTGTAAGTTAAGGAGGATGCAAACTGTCAGTAGCCCCTACTGTTCATTCTTCCTGTTCTCTCCAACCCAAATGAAAACATATAGGCAAAGCAAGGGAGCAGGTGGCTGTCAGGCTATGGGGATGGAGGGAAACTCACAGGAAGAGTAGGAACCCCAGACCCCAAGATAGCGGGACCCCCTGACATACATGAGGATAGTGGAACACGGCCGGCAGAGGAAGGTGCGGGGAACGTTCCCCGAGACCCGGAAGTAGAACAGCAAGACGAAGCGGGAGCACAGGGAGACGCTAGGAAAGACGCCGTAGTCTCGGAGGAACAAGGGGCGGAGTCAGGAAGGACGTTAAGACGCTCAGCTCGTCTGCAAGCGCAATGGGGCGGGGCCAAGGGGATTTAATGCCGGTGGCCACAGACTTCGCTTGCCGGCGATCATACTACTATGAAGCTGGCCCCCGGAGTGTTGTGTGCGACTGAGATTCTAATCGTGATTTTGGAGCATGTGGATTTGAGAGGCTAGTGCGTGGCGTATGCGAGGAGAGTGTCAGGTGAGTGCGTGACGGTCTGAGAGAGAGGGTGGTTGTTGTGTGCACATAGTTCTAACTCCTGGTAATTCCTGATTGTCCTCTCTTTAGGTTGGTGGTAGTTTCCCCCGTTCCCATTCTCCCTCTCCCGGAACTTCTTCCCCTTCCTCACCCTCCCTCATGTGGTAAAACCCCCCTTGCACTGTGGGTTCGGAAGGGGTGTAGGGTGTGGAAGTGTGGACAGGGACCATGTCCCCCTGTGGGCAGAGGAGGGGGGTTGCACACGCTTCTACTGATCCCATTTCCCTGTGATGAAACGGCCCTGCCTCTAATGAGGCTTAGTGGGCCACCTTACACCCTGAGGGAACTTCTTTTCCAGTCAAAGCGTGAGCACCCTCTCCCCATAGGAGTCCTTGTGTGATAGCGTCAGCTGCTGTAACAGGTTCGTGGGTTTCTCCGCCTTTTCTATCCCCAAAAACCTCGTGGAACCTCACAGTGGCAGCAAGCTACAAAGGAAGAGGATTGCAGATGAAAGCCCAAGGCAAAGTATGGATTCATGGGGCCCAATCTGTACAGTCTTGCACTCACAACATCTTTACTGCATGACCAGCAAGTTAAGGTGGGAGTCTTAACTTAAAATTTCCATGCTTTTTGGAGCATAAATGAAATTGTAACTGAAATTGAAGCTGGGTGCCTGGGCATCTAAATGGCAAATGAGATTTAATGTGAACAAGTGCAAAGTGATGGACGTAGGGAAAAATAATCCAAACTATGCGTACACAATGATGGGTACTAAGCTAGGTGGTACCACTCAGGAAAAGGATCTGGGGGTGGTTGTGGACATTACAATGAAATCCACAGCAGCAGTCAAAAAAGCAAACAGAACGTTAGGAATTATTGGGAAAGGGATAGAGAATAAAACTGAGGATGTCATAATGCCTCTATACAAATCAATGGTGGGACTGCACCTCAAATATTGTGTGCGGTTCTGGTCGCCCTACCTCAAAAGAGACATAGCTGAACTAGAAAAGGTACAGAAAAGGGCAAAAATTATCAAGGGCATGGAAGGGCTCCCATATGAGGAGAGGCTTGGAAGGTTGGGGTTCTTCAGTTTGGAGAAGAGATGACAGAGGAGATATGATAGAGGTCTATAAAATCATGAGTGGTGTGAAACTAACAAACAAGGAACAGTTATTTACCCGCTCAGCTAGTACTAGAACTAGGGAACACTCCATGAAAGGCATGGGTGGCAAGTTCAAGACAAATAAAATAAAATATTTTTTCACTCAGCGTATAATTGGGTTGTGGAACCTACTGCCAGAGGCTGTGGTAAAGACCAGTACTACAGCTGAGTTTAAGAAAGGTTTGGAAGGTTTCTGGAAGATAAGTCCATTAGCAGCTATTAGCCAGACAGGATCAGGGAACATGACGGGAGCTGGGGGAAAACACCAGGGAATGGATCCTCCATTGCGATCTGTTGGGTGCTTCTCCCAAGCCACCGTGACTGGCTACTGTCGGAGACAGGATGCTGGGCTAGCTGGACCATTGGTCTGGCCCAGTATGTACCATTAAGGCTCTTATGTAAGAGCCTTAACTCCTCTCTTAAACCAAAAGGTTCTTATCCAAGTATTTCCTTGTTTTTTGAAAAGGGGAATACACTAAATTGCCCTTGCTGCCTGTAGGCCATTTGCTTTAAGTGTGATCGATTTTAACTGGAGGAAAGTTCCAATTCTGTAGGGTCAGGTCAGAGAAGACTCTTGACAGCAGAGTAGGCGAATAAGAGATCATCCGAGCCCAAATGTCTAACATTTCTTTTTCTTAGAATTAACTGTCGATAAGATAGGATTTTGACATCATTAAATGCCAATTATAAGTATATGCCTCATAATATTCTATATAATAGCATATGAATCTTGTTTTCAGAGCTCCAGACCTTTCTGTGCTGGATGCCACCTTGCAGGGTTTATGCTTGTCCTTTGCCTGGGTCTGTATAGAAGTTATTTGTAATGTTTTGTTTCCTTGCACTCTACTTCATATCTCTGTGTCCTTGTAACTAAAACATGGATTTGATTTCTCTCTCTTCCTCCATTTTGTAAAAAGGACAGTTTGTTTCTCATCTAATGGAATCTGTTTACTACTTTAAAGTAACATTTAGTTGATTAAAATTACTTACCGTGCTTCTTTTTAAGCACAAGAAAATAAAATGGAAAAATCAAAATAAGGTCAAAATAAGATACATTTCCCCATAGAAACTTTACATGCCATAGTAAAGCTCAGTTTGACTGGGAGGGAAGCAACCAGCCAAAGTTCTAGTCCAAACCATGTCACCAGTGGGATTGATTTATTTTATTTTTTTAAACACATGGGAGCTCTGAACTCTCTGTTATGCACCTGAAGAAACTGGATCCAAATCGCATACAATTCCACATACATAACCATATACAGTCTTTCTCCTGCTTTATTCCTTCTCAGAGCGAGTTTCCCTTTCAGCCCCCACTTTGACGGTCCCACTGACGGGGGGAGGGGGGAGAATGGGAGATTTCTTCAAAGACCCCTTCGTTTGGAGAGCTTCCCTTGCAGTCCTGAGCAATGCCACTTTCACCAGAGGGTTTGGCTCTAAACTGGGAGATGTAATCATGTCAGTTTCACCTGCTGGGGAGTTTACTTGGCAACAGCAGCTGCCAGCCACTTAATTTCCCTTTCAGTTGTCACTTTCATCAGCAGTTTTTTTTTTCCCCCCCACCTGGAAGAGGCCTCATCAATTTCACTGGAAGGAGGGAAGATTGCTTTGCAGACACTGCTCACCAGAGAGTTTCTCTTGCAGCCTCAATCTTCATCAGTTACGTGCCGAAAGGAATTCTATCCAACTCATGTAAAAGTTCCTTGACGCATGCAATTCCGTACAATCTCTCAACTCTAACACTTCATCAGGAAGGGGAAAAAAGTGATGAAGGCACAAGAAATGGAAAGACTAGTGTGAGGACCAAGGCCTCTTCACCATCATTTCACCCAGCCCCCACATTCCATCCTCTCCCAGTTGCCTCTTATGTGTCATTCCACCTCCCCATCATTTCAGTTTCTGCCAGTATCCTCTCACCTGTCTGTCATTCCATGCAGCCTTCCGTCATTCCAGCCATTTTCAGCAGCCTAATACCCATCATTCCAGCCACTCTTGGTTGACTCTTACATATGTTCCACCCAGCCCCTCGTCATTTCAGCCTCTGGCCCGTTACACGTCATTCCGCTCAGCTCTCCTTCATTTCCGACGCTCCTGGTATCCTCATATCCATTATTCCACACAGCACCTCAACACTCCAATTGTCCCTAGTGTCCTCCCACCCAGCTCCCCATCATTCCAGCCACTCCCAGTGGTCTCATATCCATCACTCCACTGAGTGCCATAATTCTAGATGCTCCAAATGGCATCCTAAATGCTATTCCAGCCAGCTCCCCTCCCCATCTTTCCAGCCTTCCAATCATAAGATGCAGTGGCTCAGGTGCCTGGCAGCAGCCAGAATTTCACCTTGCCATGGCAGGCAGCTGTCTGCTGTGCCCTGTGCCCTCCAAAAAAGGCCAAGGA
Organism: Sphenodon punctatus; assembly: GCA_003113815.1. NCBI lineage: Eukaryota > Metazoa > Chordata > Lepidosauria > Sphenodontia > Sphenodontidae > Sphenodon > Sphenodon punctatus. Next base: position 2,327,696 of record QEPC01002794.1, read on the forward strand.
TGCAGGGCGTAGCAGTCTTACCCAAAATGGGGTAAGGTTGCCCAAATCACAGTAGCGCAACATCACTTGTGGGTCCAGTCGCCATCTGCCCTGTGGCAAGGTCTGTCACGGGGCTTTGAGTGGCAGGCGCTGTCATCACCATTCATGTACAGCCACATCACGGGCAGGATAATGGGTGGGCTGTCTGACACACGTACGCAAGACTATGGTTTATTTGCATATATAATCGGATATAAACATACAGTTTAAAAGTAATGGGGAAGATTCTCTGCCTCACCCTCCTGACAGGCATAAGCGCTGGTTGTGTGGAACATTATAATACCTGCCCACAAGAACACTTGTATGCATTAGGGCAAAGGCCATTCTAAGATAAATTTCATATTCAGATATTTGTTTTAAAGACATCTGTTCATGATGCTGCAGATATTGGGTATTCTATGTTGGAACATAAGGTTGGACTAGACAACCCTTGAGGTCCCTTCCAATTCAACAGTTCTACCCTCTGAGTTATCAATATGGCTGAACTGCACACGTTACAATAATAATTGAGAAAAGACAGTCCAGTCTTTTCCAGTACTGTCCAAGAGAACAACATTTCACACAACCCTAAAACAAGATCCTGCATAATTATCCATTCTTAGTCCTGCATAAAAGCAGGGTTCGTGCCTTTCAAGTCCACCGACCAGCTATTTGTTTTTACGATTTTTACTGTAAAGCAGCAATCTGGAAGCCTTTGGTTCACAAGAATAAAAGTGGCAAAGGCATATTTTTATCAAAATACTCAAATTAGTTTATTAACAGCGTGACTGGAGGCCATTGCTACAAGCACAACAAAATAAGCATACCAGACAACCAAGACTCACACATAAATACACATTAGAAAACAAAGATCAGGAGATCCTAATTCTAAGCATTCACTGTACACAATAAAATAAAATAAAAAAATCCAAGTAACAGGTATCAAATATCCAAAAATTTATCCCAAACCTCTCCATGTATCTTTACACAGATCGCAATCAAGAGGTTTAAAAGCCAGAAATTTATCCATTTTAATTGCCTGAAGTATAAATTTAACTACAAAAATTGTAAGATCTGAATCTGACTCCGACAGTGCTCTACCTACTATGAAATGTGGCTGATGTTGCCCAGCAGGACCAGAGATCAGAAATTGGAGAGCAGAGCTCCCAGGTCCTTTATTTAAATTGGACAAGGGATTTGGCTATTTTATCCCCATACTTAGATCAGGGGCTTTCCCTGCAGGATAGAAGGCTTTTTCTGCTTGCACAGACCAATTATTTTCCCTCCGCTATGGTTGAGGGACGTTATAAATGGATCTCGCTGGCCCATATGCTATGTAAATGCCAGCTTCGGCTGGTGGATTCCTTGGCGCATATAATCCTGGTCTGCCCTATTCACGAGGCCGCTAGAAGGAGGTTCCTTTCCCCGATAATTGCTCCCTTTCAAGGAAAGCCACCGACCTTCTATTTGCGATTGCTGTTGGAGGACAGCTTGCCGGAGGTAACCTCTGTGGTGGTCCTTTTTTGCGGTTGGTAAATCCCTGAAATAGTAATTAGGAATTGTTTCTGGCCCTTTAGGCCTCCTAAGTGGGAAATTATTGCCTTCCATGAATATTATTAGATATTATTGTATGAGAAATCATACAAAAAAATTATTTTTAAAGTTATTTAAATTGATATGTAAATGGTATGATGAATTGTATTAAAGATTATTTTTAAATTGTGTATATACATATTTTACAAATCTTATATCTGCAATTACTTCGGTCATGCAGGAATAAAGTTATTATTATTATTATTACTACTACTATGAAACGGTCAGTTCGACCCGGATATTTATCCAACAAGGGCTGGAGATAAAACCCCCTAGGAAACAGCATATAACCGGCACCTTAAAAAGAAGTGCTCTAGTGTTTCCACCTCCATACAATCCAAGGAGCATACTTTCGCCTCAAAGGGAACGCCCCCAAGACATCCCTCCAAAAGTGCAGTGGGGAGAGCATTGCAGCAGGTGCCCAAAAACAATCTCCTACCTGTAACAGAAAGTTCAGATATATGGCAGCCTGATCTTTAGATGGCATCCAGGACAGGTAGCCCGCCATATGTGGTGAGGCCCTAATCTTTGCCACATTCATTTGCGAGTCCCTGTCATATCAGCACGTAAAAATCTCTGACCGAACCGCAGCGGGGTTCCTTCCCTGCAGATAGTCAATGAAAAGCCCATCTTACACAAGTGTGCTTCAATGTTAATCCTCCACTTACTTCTGAACTTGTCAAACCCCCAAAATTGCACAAGACCAGTGGCAGAGGGATCCAGCATTTTAGACCATGCTCTGAGGGCCATGCCCCAGGCTTTATACTCCTAGCTTCTTTGCCCCAATTCTGACCTAATCGCGGCCATCGGAGTGCCTCCAGGGCAAAATCTAAAAAAGCTCGACTGGGGAATATCAAGTTTGTCAGCTATCAAGGGGGTCCATAATTCTGCCCTGTACAAAAACTTAGCTCTGGCCTTGCAGTTGAATACCTCCAAGGCCATCTTGATTAAATCTTCCCCGAATCTTGAGAATAGTCTCCTTAGAGGGGAAATTAATCCTTTAGTAGCAGAAAGTACCCTATTATACTGTTCTTTCGAGGCATCAGAGTAATGGAAATGCAGTCCCAAATATTTAAAAATCCTGACCTGCTCAATTACGTGGCCATCCAAAGACCAAATATAGACCTTCCTCCTCTTTGAAAACACCACAATCTTGGACTTCTTATAGTTGACTGTCAACTTATTTGATCTACAGTAAACGGCAAATGCACTGAGCTGCCTATTGAGGCCTACACGCGTTTGAGAAACTAAGTCGAAGTCATCAGCATAAAGTAGACATCCAAGATGGCGGGAAGCCAATCTAGGAGGGAAGAACTTCAGGTGTGCCAGCGGCAAGACAAGATCATTAATAAACAGATTAAATAAAGTAGGGGCCAGGACACATCCCTGTCTAACCCCACCAGGAGCAGCGATTTTCCTTGTAAGGGTTCCTAATATACTAACCTTAACCACAAGAATAGAATTCCAATAAAGGGTTTGAATGAGAAATAACAGTCGCTTGTCAATAGTAGAGCATGCTAGTTTAGCCCATAGAATATTCCTATTGACTGAGTCGAAAGTTAACTTCAGGTCAAGAAAGGCGACAAAAAACTGACGGTTGAGCTTCATATATTTACCAATCAAGAGGTCCAACACAATACAATGGTCAATAGCTGAACAGGACGTCCTAAATCCAGCCTGTTCAGGGAGAATAATATTATTGTCCTCTATCCAAGAGATGAACCTAGCCAACAAAAGTTTGGCAAAGATCTTACTTATTGTAGAAAGGAGGCTTATGGGCCTATAATTTGCAGGGTCCTGACGCGAACCTTTTTTGAAGATAGGAACAACCACTGCCTTCCTCCATGAGGGCAGGACAAATCCTATCAGGCTAACTGTTGTATAAAGAGAAGACAAAGGGGAACCTACCACTCCTTGCCATTTTTAATGATTTATCAAATATATATTAGTCAGGGCCATCTCTTCCAAATTCTGCAAACAGGAAACTCAAATTCTACAAGCAGAATTATGCAAAGTAACAAAACCCTACAAATTATGCAAATCTTGAATACAAATTAATTTCCCATCATGCCATTGTATCCATTTTGAACATTATGCATCACAAAACAGTAATGAAACAAAATTGCTCATAGTGATTCCGAGCTGGCAGAGGCAATTTTGGAGACAGTTTGCCCAAATGCAAAATTCCATGAAAATGGCGAGGTCACAGTAGAATAGAATTCATGGAGCTCCGTTTATAGAGCAAACCATCTAAATCACTTTGCAGATTTTATAGAATGCATTAAACACCCTCCCATTCTACAGTTATGCAAGGAAGCAGTCTGCGAGTGCACAGAAAGTGACATTGGGATGGGGGGGGAATGGAATGCAACTACTGAAGTGGAAGTTGGCCCAAATGTTGAGGTGCCAGCTTCAAGGTTCTGGTCTAAGTGGCCTGGAATCTTTCAGGAACTAAAATTCTGAACAATCATAAGTGGTCAAGGACTTTGTTTTCTCCAAGCCAGGGAAGCTAGTCCTTCAACACAAGGCTAAGACACTGGTTTAACACCAACTGTAAAACTGAAGCATACTGATGACACCAATTCTTCTGCACTACCTGCATGTTCCTTGAGAGATCTCCCATCCAATTACCACCCAAGACCGAGTTGCCTTAACTTATCAGATCTTACAAAATCATGCCCAACATGGCTAAAAACAAATAAACCAGGGATGTGCTATGAAAAGAAACATACTGTGTTTTCAGGTCCTGCTCTGCTACGAGAAACTGGAACCATCTCCAGCTTGGCATTGTTGGGCAGGTTGGCAAATCTCCACTGCAGAGAGAGATCCAGCAGAGTCCTCTGAAACCTACAAGAGAAACAAGGCTAGTAAGGCGGTCAGATGACAGACAGTGCTGGGATTGCTATCAATCTACTGTCTGGGGCAATGTTTACTGAACTCGGACTATATGACACTAAGCTGCTATTTTGGGAAACAAACCACCAGAAGGGAAGTTAGGTTACTGAAACCTTGCAGTCTGAATGCCGAGATCCCAGATACTGCAAAGATTCAAGGATGTTCTCTCTCCTCCCAAGAGAACCTCTGGTAAACATACAGCTTTTTCAATTGTTTGCTTTGACAGTATTTTGAATAATACCTTAATATTTGCTATTAAGTAAGTAAGTATTCAAAATACTGTCAAAGCAAACAATTGAAAAAGCTGTATGTTTACCAGAGGTTCTCTTGGGAGGAGAGAGAACATCCTTGAATCTTTGCAGTATCTGGGATCTCGGCATTCAGACTGCAAGGTTTCAGTAACCTAACTTCCCTTCTGGTGGTTTGTTTCCCAAAATAGCAGCTTAGTGTCACATAGTCCGAGTTCAGGGAAACAGTGCTCACCTCCCTTAGCTTTCGTAAGCCCAGACTACCTCTTCTCCAATTCAACATCAAATAAAGTCATGCAGCAACTAGCATTAGTAATTTATCTTCAGTTTCTTTTGAGGCAACTTGTACTTAGCACCTGCAATAAAGGGAATCCAGCAGCAAGAAAGTAGCTAGCTCTCTGCAGACTAACAGTGGATGTTCAAGGGACAACAGTAGGAACTGAGGTTTTAAACCAAATTTTAAAAGGTGGCAGAGCTTTCACACTAGGAAAGATTTGGGAGGAAAAACTCCAGGGTGCTGGAGTTGCCATTTCACAGCAAATGAGGAGCCGTTTTTAGATTAAAATATTTTGCGTTGTTTAAAGCTGCAGCTCCAGCTTGTAAGTCCTATAAGCATTTTTACATTAGGGGAGAGCCTGAAATATACAAAAGAATATCCAAGTCCAATTCTCCTGCAGCTCCCGATCTCCCATCCTTCCAAGTTTCAACCTCAGTCACCGAGTACACTATTTTAGCTCTGGCCAGTTCCCCAATGACCAGAGTTTAAATACCCCTTTCCAACCCCTTGTTCCCCAAGACATCTTGAGGAACAGAAGGTTTGGCCATCACAACCTAGTTACAGATATCATCATGACAAAGCTGATTTTTTCTGACTTGAGGCAGATACAAACAAGATGAAAAGGGAGGAATTTTCTTTTTCAGCATGAACATCTAATTCACATATTGCTCTCAATATATGGTCCACAACTGGCCCCAGGTTGATACGTTCCCAAGGGCTATTTGAATCGGGGGTGGGGTGTCTAATCAGCTGTTTGGTCCTTGACCGCCTAGGGAAGAGTGAGTCAAGCCCTAGATCAATAGTTCACATTATCTTTCCTGCTCCCCTGCCTCCAAAGGGGCCCTGTTCTCAGAGCTTATTTGCTGCAAGTAACACATAGAAAAGATGCCTCACAGCCTTCTAGATGCAGTCTTGGAGAGCAACCCCATGCCAACAGGTTGGAGCAGACCTTCCAATGCAGGACTTGGAATCAGAGTCCACAGGGGGAAACGGGATCTGAGCTTTAATGGTGGAGCATGGTACTTGTGGAGGTCTCTTGTATAGCAAATGGAAGGAGCAGAACATGTTCCCCAATTTAGGGAGGGCTCATCTCAGTTCAACAGTCCAGTAGTCCCCTATTAACATCATGTAAGATAGGAGTAAGAAGAGAGCACTATGGCCTGCAGTAAGAAGATGTCCAAAAGTAGCAAGACTCACTTCAGATCATATTCATTGGGATCCAAATTCTGCTTCCTACAGACTTCCTCTAACACCTACAGAAAAACAAAACAAAAAAATGTTATTTGCAATTTGGGAGTTGCAGAATTATGCCTTGTTTATTCTTTGAAAACCCTATAAATGTATACCACAGAGAGACTCCGTTACCTGAAAGCGATAGCATAGGACAAACTGAGAAGACAGTTACCTTAGGGCAGGGTTAGGGAAATTCAGGCCCTGGAGCCAAACACCACCATAGCTAGTTTTTATTTGGCCCCTTTCCAGTCGCTGGATTTATTTGCTACCCACGCTCCCCACCCCTCCAAGTACTGAAAAACTGCTCAACGTAAGGGAGCCAAGATAGGGGAGAGATGATAGCACAAATCCATGATATATACCTTCTCTTCTTAAGCACACCCCTTAAACACCCCAGCCCCATAACTTCTGTGTTGCACTCAGAGCTTGTACTAATTTTCCATCAACCCTGGGAGCAAGTTCCCCACCCCCTGGTCACTCAGCAGCCTGAATGCTAACAGGACACAAGCCTTTTCTTGGGGAGGCTCCCAAAGTACTCCTCTCCCAAAGAGCTAACATGCCCCAGCCTGAATTAGCAGGGGCCAATTACCTTTGGAAAAGCATAGTCACATTAAAACATTCCCATAGGGCATGAGGGGGGCAGCTAGGAAATATAACTAAAGAAATAAAATTAAAATAAACTCTGGAGTACAGCTACCCCAGAAACATGGAGCTGTACTAGTACTTCTAGATGCCCCGAGAGAAATTTATGGGGACTATTTATCTAGGTCACGGAGTCCAGAGTGACTCAGGCCCTGCTCCGAGTTATAGTTTATAACTCAGACAATAAGTCACAGGAAGAGAGGAAACGTCAAAGCCCGAGGCTCAGCCCAGCAAGCCAGCCTTCCACACTGGACAAGCGTCTAAGAAAAGCGCCCGACAAACAGAAATAGACCGGAGGAAGAAGCAAGACCAGGAATACTAAAGGACTTTACACACACCCCGGCGGCTTGTTCCCTATTCCCGACAATGTAGATGCCCCGCCAGTGAAGACTTCCCAGCCCTTTTCAGGCCGACCGGACCCACCTGAAGCAGCGCAGTCCCGGCCTCTACCCGCACTGTCAACCGCCGCCCAGTTGGAGCCAGTACCGAAACCGCAGAACCCCCTCGGCTACTGGCCGCCGCCATATTTCCTCTTCCTTCAACAACCGGCTCAGCCTGCTCGCCCTCACCCAGGTTCCGCAGCAATAGCTAAAAGGTGACCCTATCACGCGCGCACACCGCCCCCCAACCTTGCACCTGTTTCTCTCCACCCCCTAAGCCTAGCGGCCCCTTCTCCCTAAGCCGGACTTCCTGTATCCGTCCCCCACCCCCGACTGTTTACTTCACCCCTGCGTCCACTTCCTCTCCCCTTTCCTGTTTCGCCCCACCCACTCCCTTCCCCATAAGCATGGCTTCCCATTCAACCTTATCATAGGTCTGGCTTCCTCTGCCTTCTCACTCCCCACAGGCCCGGCTCCCGATCCTACAGTTCTTCACTCCCCATCCCTTCCCGAAAGAACACAAAGGCTGGGCTCTCCCTTCCCTCAGGCTTTACTCCATCTAAGCTTTTCCTCAGGCCAGAGCTTAATGTCCCCCATGCTTAAAGTGAAATTGGCAAGACCGGGAAATTGGCATGATCAGGCCAGGGACTGGAAATGGGCCAACACCTCCCAGGTAGAGGGGCCAGGGCACCTGCCCCAAAGGCTGAAATTTGCCTTCTGGAGCGTTGCTCCCTGCACACAGGAAGAGATGTGGGTAACAGCTCTGTTCCTGTGACTTGCAAAGGCCTAAGTTGTCCCCTGCCCATAGTGCCTATGAGCAGGGGATCTGTCTGCTGGCATGGGTGGCTGCCCCAGTTCGTATGTGCAAGGGATGCATGGGCACCCATTGCCATCACTTCTTTCGCTTGCTCTGTAAGGTGCACTCTGGATTTCTCAGCAGTGCAACATGCGTGGGTGCTGCATGGCTCACAAGAACGCATCCCTCCACACCCCCTTAAGATGGGCAGTCAGATTAACGACTCCTGGGTGGCCATGTGCAGTACTATCTGATTTAGAAACACCCTAAGGCTCCCAACAGGGCCCTGACCTAGGACCAATGAGCCTCTGAGAGGTGGGGACAAGATCTTGATTAGGGCAGTGGGCAGGCAGGTGGAGGAGGAGCAGAGGCAGATGGTGGTGGCACTGGCGTTGGCACCCCAAAGTCTGGCAGCGTATCAGCTTGCAGAGAGCACCCTGAGGGGGCAGCATTGGAACCCCCCACACTGGCAGGGCAACTTCAGATTGCTCCAGGGGGCAGCATCGGAATTCCCCATGACTGGTAGAATGTCTTCAGCTCACACAGATCGCCCCGGGGGGGCAGCATTAGAAACACCCCCTAGACTGGCAGAGCATCTTCAGCTTATACAGATCACCCCAGGAGGGCAGCATTGGAACCCTGCAGACTGGCAGAGCCTCTTCAGCTTGCACAGATCTCCCCAGACAGGTAGCATTAGAACCCTGCAGACTGGCAGAGTGACTTCAGCTCACACAGATCGCCCCTGGGAGACAGCACTAGAACCCTGCAGACTGGCAGGGCATCTTCAGCTCACACAGATCATTCCAGGTGGGCAGCATTGGAACCCCCCAGACTGACAGGACAGCTTCAGCTCATAGATCTGCCCTAGGGGAGAAGTTTTGGAATGCCCCAGACTGGCAGGGCGTTTTCACCTCACAGAGATCGCCCCAGGGGGACAGGACATAGGAGAAAGTGGCTTCATTCTCTCATCCTGATCAGTGGCAGCAGGTGTGGGCACAGATGGTCTCTCTCATCCTGGCAGGTGGCAGCTGGTGGGGGCACAGATGTGGTCCGTCAGTCTCTGGTTCTGGAAGGTGGGTGGCAGCATGGACAGAGTGTGCACCTCTCGTTCTAGCAGCAGAGTGTGTGTGTCTGGTTCTGGCATGGGCAGGGTGTGCACCTCTCGTTCTAGCATCCGGGTGTGTGGTTCTGGTGGATGACATGGTGTGCACCTCTCATTCTAGCAGCAGGGTGCATGTCTCTGGCTCTGGTAGGTGACAGCATAGGCAGGGTGTTCACCTCTCTTGTTCTAGCAGCAGGGTGGGCCTCTGGTCTGGTGTGAGCAGGGTGTGCGCTTCTTGTTCTAGCAGCAGGTTGCATGTCTCTCTCTGGTTCTGGAAGGTGGGTGGCAGCAGGGGCAGGGTGTGTGCCTCTCATTCTAGCAGCGCGTCTCTCTCTCTCTGGTTCTGGTGGATGGCATGGCCAGCCACTGTCATTGTGAATGAGCCACTCCCCCATTCAGCTTTCCAAAACCCTAGCTAACAAAAGGCTAAGGCTTCAACTTGCAGGAGTGCCCCAGGGTGGCCTGCTGGTTCTATATGAGGTAGATAAAATGGCAGGTGAGCACTGTCAATTGGCACTACCCTAGATGTTAACTTGCAGTCAACTTGTCAGGGTGTCAACTTACAGAGACTTCCCCAGGGGGCAGAATAATATGGGGGGGGGGGCAGGGGAAGCCAGGGCAGGAAGGGAGGGAGGCATCAAGAGAGACCCAGCAGGAAGAAAGAGCAGCAAGGCTGTCCCTGGAGTTGGTAGTGTGCCCCCTCTGTATTCTCCTCCTACCTCTCTGACCACTCTTTCAATGTGTCTCTTGCCAACTCCACCTCCTCCTTTTCCCTTTTGCTTGGTGTTCCCCAAGGCTCTGGGCCCTCTCCTCTATCTACACCCTGTCCCTAGGCAAACTCATTGCCTCCCATGGCTTCCAATATCACCTCTATGCTGATGACACTCAACTCTATCTCTCTACTCCCTCTCTCTCTCCATCTGTTCAAGCTCGCCTCACCAACTGTCTCTCTGATATCTCTACCTGGATGTCTCAACATCAACTCAAACTCACCATGGCTAAAACTTAACTTTTTTTAATCCCCCTCCCCCCACATCCTTTCTCTCACTCCTCCCTGTCAATCCTTATCGACGGGGTCGCCATCCTTCCCATCCCCCAAGCCCGTAGCTTAGACTTCATCTTTACTCACCCCTTTCTTTTAAACCCTACATCGACTCTGTTGCCAAATCCTGTGGCTTCTCCCTCCATAACATTTCTAAAATTTGCCCTTTTCTCTCTGTCTCCTCTGCCAAAACCCTTGTTCACACCCTGGTCATCTCTTGCCTTGATTACTGTGACCTCCTTCTCACTGGCCTCCTCCTCTCACCTTTCTCCCCTTATCTCCGTCCAAAACTTTGCTGCCAGGGTCATCCACCTCACCCATTGTTTCGACCACATGCAGCCCTTCCTTTTCTCTCTTTGCTGGCTTCCCCTTCCTGAACGAACCCTGCACAAGTTCCTAGTCTTCACCTATAAAGCTCTTCACAACCTTGCTCCCCACTACCTCTCTGTGCTAATTTCCCTCCATACTCCAGTCCCTGAACTCTACTCCTCCTCTGTCCCCTCTCTCGTCGTCCCACACGTCCCCTGCTCCCCTAACCGCTTTCGTCCCTTCTCCCTAGCTGCCCCCCACGCCTGGAACTCCCTCCCTGCCCACATCTACCTCGCCCCCTCCCTTCGTACCTTCAAATTCCTCCTCAAGACCCACCTCTTCCGCTCTGCCCTCCCCAACTCCTCGCTCCCCTCTCCTAACTCCTGCTGATACCTACCATCCAGTACAATCTGTTACCTGATACCTGTGTTCTCATATCTTCACCACATAGACCAGCCAGCCATCATTCTTGATGTAACCAAGCCAAGCACGTGCACCTCATACCTCGCATCTTTGTGAATGTTACACCCCCTATCTCTCCCTCTGTTCCCCTTCCTTTGTCTCCTCCCCCCCCCCCATCTCTCAGATTATAAGCCCTAGGGCAGGGACCGTGTTCTATAAAGCACCAGATACATTGCTGGTGCTATATAAATGCTTGCTAATAATAACTCAGGGGAGCTCAGGGAATCCCAGCAGCTGCAGATTGACCTTTATTTATTGACATTTATACCTCACCCTTCCCCGAAAGCTCAGGGCGACTTACACAATATTATTAAAAGACATTTAAAATGCAGTCTCTCCCCCCAAAAAACCAACCCACTCCAAACACCTAATCCCTATTCCCGCCTGCCAACTGCGTTGCCAAAAAAAAAAAAAGTTTTACACCACCTCCAAAAGATGCTCAGGCTCAGACTCAAACGCACTCCAGGGGGACTGAGTTCCACAACATCAGGACAGCAACCAAGAATGCCCTCCTGTGCACCCCCATCAAACAAAAAGGAGTTACAGGGGGAACCCACAGGAGGGTGAGCCTGGCCGACAACAGGGGCCACAATAGTTAAATGTCAAAAAAATCTTGAATTCTGCTGGAAAGCTATAGAGAGCCAATGGAGACTTCGGAGCACCAGTATAATGTGCTCCCGGTGACCAGTTCCTGAAAAGAGCCAGGCCGCCATATTCTGCACCAGCTGCAGCTTCCAAACAGTCACCAAGGGCAGCCCCATGTAGAACACATTGCAGTAATTCAGCCTCGAGGTAGTGAAAGCATAGATGACAGTGGCCAAGTCAGGAAGAAATGGTCGCAGCCTCCTCACCAGATGAAGTTGGTGAAAAACGCTTCTGGCCACCACTGCAACCTGACAATCCAGCAAGGGGGTCCAGAAGCACTCCAAGGCTGCAAACCTGAGTGACCAAAGGGGGCTGGATCCGATCAATAAATGGAGTCCCAATTCCCCCTAGGCCACAGGGCTGGCCAATTATCATCACTTCTGTCTTGTCAGGATTCAACCTCAATCAATTCATCCTCATCCAGTTCCTGACAGCAGCCAAGCATCAGGTAAGCACCAAGACTGCAGGGCCTGGGTCAGATGAAAAAGAGAGGTAGAACTGAGTGTCGTCAGCATACTTTAGGAATGGCAATTACTCCCCCCATCCCAGCGCCCAACCTCGAACAGTGGGGACTGACAATGTTCCCCGCTTGAGAAAACACCCGTTTGCTGGTTGGTGGCCAGGAGAGCGGTTCCTGGGCCACCTTGGCCAGACCCTGCCATACCTGGCACTTCTGCACCCAGTACTGCAAGGGATTACTGCCAGAATCCACAACAGGCTCCTCCAATACTTGGCCACCACCCTCTCTGCAGTGTCAGGCTCCTTGCAGATGTGGCTGCTGCTGCTGCCAACCTCCTCACCAATGGCCTTTGCTCAAGAGGGTGGTGGCCAAAGAGTTGCTGATGGCTCTGTTTCTGGGGGGTGCTCTGCATCTCTTCCCCACTGCCATTTCTCCCATCCTCAGGGCCCTGCTCCTGCCATATGACCCTGTCTGCCCTCCGCACCTTCTCCACCAGTGCATGCTTTCTAAGGATGAAGTCTTCGAAGTGAGCTGCCACACTTCCCTTCACCTGGGGGTCCAGCATGGTGGTGATAATGTACTCCTCCTTCCCAACCAGTGGGTTGTAGTGCTTCCTCAGCCCCTCCTGCAACGTTTGTAATAGGGCCACCACCTCTAGTAAAAGGTGCTGCTCCCCTGGTCCCGCAGGAAGCCTGCCAGTTTCCTGCCCAGAATCCAGACCAGGGGTGTGACCTGGCTCAGGGTGGCCATTGATGCACTCAGAGTCTCTGTCATATCCTTAAAGGGCTTAAAGGGAAAAGTAAAGTGTGTGTGTGTGCACGCATGTACACGCGTGTGTGTTGCACCTCGAGAGCCAGTGTGGAGTAATGGATAAGGTGCTGGACTTGCCCTAGCCTATTTAAAGGGCTTAAGGATGTGCAGGATCTGGGCCATCATGACCCAGTCTTCCCAACCTAGCAGTGACACCACCCTGATCTAGCCCACAAGGGCTACTTCATGCAGGAAGCGCTGCTACTCCACCAGACACTCCAGCATGAGGTAGGTGGAGTTCCACCTGTATGAGGAAGTGCTCCTGTGCCCCCAGCTCCACCTGCTTCTCATAAGAACATAAGAAGTGCCATACTGGGTCAGACCAATGGTCCATCTAACCCAGCATCCTGTCTCCAACAGTGGCCAAGCACAGTGACTTGGGAGAAGCACCCAACAGGTCACAATGGGGGATCCATTCCCTGTTGTTTTCTCCCACCTCCCATCATGTTCCCTGACACTGTCTGGCTATTAGCTGCTAATGGACCTATCTTCCAGAAACTTGTCCAAACCTCTTTTAAACGCAGCTATAGTACTGGCCCTTACCACAGCCTCTGACAGTAGATTCCACAACCCAATTATACGCTGAGTGAAAAAATATTTTATTATTATTATTATTATTAACAAATATTTATATAGCGCCAGCAGTGTACATGGCACTTTACAAAGTAATAAAATAGACACGGTCCCTGCCCCTAGGGCTTACAATCTGAG
>QEPC01002794.1:2371076-2397123 GCA_003113815.1 Sphenodon punctatus
CTCGCCTCGCCTCTGGGTCTTTTCTTTACTCTTTTTTAAAACAAAAATCCAGGCTGGGCAGGGTGGGTGGGGGGTGTCCCCCCTTCCACCCGCGCAGCCTGGACTTGGGGAGTTTTTTTTAAAAAAAAACCTTTTTTGCTGGGGCAGTTTTTTTACATTGCAGCCATTTTTAAATGGCTGCAATGCAAAAAAAATCCGGTACCCCGGAATCCGGTACCGGGTCCGGATTACCGGGTCGAATCTGATAATGCCGGTACGCCCGGTACCGGCATTATCGGATACCGGATTCTACCGGTTTCCCGCCCCTAGAAATTAGTATTACACCAGAAGAGGTCTTTATTGCATATTGATAATTTAAACAGTAGCAAGTCACCCAGGTCAAATGATATTCATCCAAGGGTACTGAAAGAACTCAAATTTGAAAATGTTGAACTCCTATCAGTAATATGTAACTTATTGCTAAAATCCTCCTCTATGCCAGAAAATTGAAGGTTAGCAAATATAACTTTTAAGAAGGGCTCAAGAGGTGAACCTAGAAACTAGACTGGTAAGCCTGATATAATTACTGGGCAAACTGGTGGAGACCATTGTTAAAAACAGAATTACCAGGCATGTTGACAAGCATGATTTAATGGGTAAAAACCCGCATGGTTTTAGCAAAGGGAAGTCATGCCTCACTAATATATTTGATTTGTATGAGAATGTCAACAAGCAAGTGATGATCTGGTTGATAGATATAGTATATTTGGATTTTCAAAAAGCATTTGACAAGATCCCTCACCAGAGACTGTTGAGCAAACAAAATAGTAATGGGATAAAAAGAAGAATCCTGTCATGACTTGATAGCTGGTTAAAAGATATGAAACAAATGGTAGGAATAAATGGTCATTTTTCAAGTTGGAGAGTATGTAGTGGGGTGTCTCAAGGATCAGTACTGGGACCAGTATTGTTTAACATAATCATTAATGGTCTAGAAAAAGGAGTAAAGAGTGAGGTGGCTACATTTGCAGATGATACCAAATTATTCAAGATAGCTAAGACCCAGGCAGACTGTGAGGAATTGCAAAGGGATCTTGCATGACTAGGTGAATGGGCATTAAAATGGCAAATGCGATTCACTGTTGATAAATGCAAGGTGATGCACATAGGGAAAAATAATCCTCATTATGCATACATACATACATAATACATACATACATGATACTAGGGCCACTTTCAGACTGGCCAATCCCTGTGCATATTCTGGCTGCGCATTCCCCGCCCCCCCCCCACCAGAATATGCGGGGGGGGGGGATGTCTGAAAGTGGCCTTTGTTTTAATCTGGGTGTAACCGCTCAGGACGAGAATCTTAGGATGTTTTTAGACAAGCACCTTCCCATCCATCATGCATGTTGCAGGGCCACATTGGTGCCCTATGCAGCCCTGCAACATGCATGATGGGTGGGGAGGCGCTTGTCAAAAAACACTCTTAGAGTCACTGTGGAGTCAAAAAGGCAGACCAAATGCTTGGCATTACCGCAAAAAGAATAGAGAATACAAGGGAAAGTATCATAATGTCTCTTTATAAATGTTTGGTACAACGCCACCTTGAATATTGTGTACAGTTCTGGTCACCCCATATCAAGAAAGAGAGAATAGAATTGGAAAAGATTCAGAGAAGGGCAACAAGGATGATAGAAGGGATGGATCAGATTATATATGAGGAGCAGCTCAACAGGTTGGAGCTGTTTAGCTTGGAGAAGAGGCAATTAAGGAAGGATACGATACAAGTTTATAAAATAATGAGTGGCATGGAGAAAGTAAATAGGGAACTGTTGTTCGCCCTTTCCCACAATAAGAGAACATGGGGATACTCTCTGAAGTTAAATGGTATCAGATTTAAAACAAACAACAAAAAGTAGTTTCTCTCTCAGCAGGCAATACAGTTGTGGAACTCATTGCCAGAGGAGGCTGTGAAAGCCAGCAGCATAAATGGAAATTGGATAAACTCTTAGATAGAGTTATAAGTGTGTACTGGTTGGGGCTTAAGCCCTTAGCTACTGGTAGCTGGGAGCAGTCAACAGGAGATGGGTCACACCTAGAGCTGGAACTCACTCCCTGGTTTACTTCAGAATTCACCAGGGATTCTGTTCTGTGGTTCCGAATTTCCAAGTTTGGACGTTCTGAGGACCACAGCTGGTCCCCAGAAAACTTTGCAAACCTCGATTGAGTGATGGCGCCATTGCGTGCATGGCTGGAGTGACCCAGAAGGTTGACCCTAGCTTCTCTGAGCTAGGAAACTAAACTTAATGCCATATTTGGTAGGCAGGGAGGGGATGGGAGGGGACAGGTGCGTGATAGACCAACCCCAGGACAGGTTTTGATTGACTGACAGGGGCAAAATAAAAGTGGCTTTAGGTCCATTTTCCATTCTCTTCGGTGAATTTGGCTGTGTGCTACACTGCTGATCAGTAAGTATTCTGGAGGGTGCCTGGCCTGGGTTGTCCATAGGGGCAATGCTGGGGGTTGCCAGTGCCACACCAATGCCATGCCTTTTAAGAAAATAAGTGGGTGTCACTGCTATCTGGCTGCTTGCACTGCTTGGCACCATGGAGGCCAGAGGGATCTGCCTTACTCCACTTCCCTTGGCCTGGTTTGGTCTGTCCATACTAGGGGCAATGCCGGGGTTGCCGGTGCCACCATGCTTAATATATTTCAAAGTGGGTACTGCTGCTTCTTCCACTGCTTTTTGGAAAGTTGGCACCATAGAGGCCAGAGAGGGATCACTTTTGCTGTGATTTTTGTGGGCACTGTGACTGTACTTTGGCTGTGGGTTCAACTTTGCCAAGATGTTACCACTGAGCACTGGAGGAATACTTTCTTTCTGGTTAATTAAATGGTGGTGCATGGGGTGGAGGGCGTACCTTACATAGGTGGGCACAATGGAGGCTTTTGGGGGTGGCATGTCTGGTTTCTTGTGTGTGTTTGTTATGCCTACTGGGCTGGCAGGTGGCACCCATGGCATCATGGGCCAAAAAACCTCTTGAAACTTGATTGCTTGATAATGCTATGTTTGGACTTTGGTGGGGCACCCTAGTAGGGATGGGCGAACAAAACACGGTTCGGATGTTCGGTCGTTCACTTCGAAACTCGAGTTAGGGTTCGATGGTTTGGTTCAGCCGAGTTTGGTTTGGCTGAACTTGGCCGAACATTCAAAAATAGTGAAATTGAAACTGAAACTGAAACCTGCTTTTCAGCCCTGGAAAGACGTTTTTCCTGCCTCCGAACTCATCCAAAGTGTTCGGTCATTTGAGAGTTTAGTTCGGACGTTTGGTTCAGATGTCCGAACAGACCGAGTTCGGTCCGAACTCCGAACCACGTTCGCCCATCCCTACACCCTAGTCCACCCACCCACCACAGAGCTTGCAATTCTTGCATATGTAATCATTCATGGGACATGCTTGGGGGCATGGGGGACAACCTTGCTGATCATATACTTTTTATTAAATGGTGGTGGTGTTTTTTGTGCTGGCTTCTGTTTTGTCTCGCTCTCTATTTCATCTTCCTGCTGGCAGGGGCAGCAGGCCAGGGAGTGGGACCATTTGCCTTGCATCATGTGGGTCACAATGGGCCCAGCCAAGGGGGGCAAAATTTGGTAATATATATGTTTTTGTGTGTGGGGATGGGGGTTGTGCCACCCTCCTGCTTGCTTCATGTATAGGGGGCAATGGGCCCGCGGGGGCAGGGGGGAAGTTGCTGATGGTAATTTGTTAACGTAACATGGTGGTTTTTTTTTACTGTTTGGGTTGGCTTGTGCAGGCGGCTCTTGTGCGCCTTCTCTCTCTCTCTCTTGCTCTCTCTCTCTCATGCACCCCAGGGTAACACATGCACCTACCCACCACAGAGCTTGTATGTAGTAATGGGGGGCCAAATTGCTGGTCATAATATGGTTTGTTTTTGTGGGGTCTTGTGGCAGTGCCTGCTGACAGGGCAAGGATCATGTGCTCTCTGGCTCACCCACCCACTCCAGCCTTTGCATGCAGACATTGGTGGGGAGGGGGGGCATACTTACAATGCTGAGTTGCATGGCAGTAGGTGCTTGCATCAGGTTTCTTTTGGATGCCATTACCTGCTGGCTTAGGCCTGTGGCACAGGGAAGAGATTGCGCACTGCAGGGACATGGGGGGATAATGGGGGCATAGGGCATATTGGTGGAGGAGGGAATTGCATTTCACAAACTGGTCTTTGAATAATAATAATAATAATAATAATAATAATAATAGTAATGCATGCATCTTACTATTTCTCAGCAGTACCTTTGACTTGGAGAACACCTGTGTCTTATTTCATCTTCTACTCAGTGTGAACTAAGTGGAACAAAGCAGATTGCAATTTACACAATCAAAGTATGGAGAAAGTTATCTGGATTATTAGAGAGTCCTATGTTAGATGATTGGAGCAGTTTGTCCTGGAAGAGAGGCTTCACTTTTCCTCTGACAAAAAAATGTATAACATCTACTGGTTCGGAAAAGGAGGAATGAAATGGGAGAACATAGTTTCCAAACTGGAAGAAATTAAGAGAAGATTTCCACCTCCTTCTGGAATTGTGATCTACTGTGGTGGAAATGATTTGGATGTACTATCAGGTGTTGCTTTGTTGCGAGAAATGAAAGCTGACCTGTCCTCTATTATAGAATCATTTCCAAACTGCAAGATATTGGTCTCTGCTTTGATCAAAAGACTATCTAATAAACACACAACCAATCTTCGCAGGCTTAGGAAATCAATGAGAAATGTAAACAGAGCAACCCATGGTTTTCTGCACAACTGAGACATGGATTGGATACAATTTGGCATAAGATTCTCTTTCACTTTACGACAGAGATGGAGTCCATTTATCAAGAGCAGGGCAGACTCAATTTTTTAAAGATATTCATGAAAGGATATCTGTAAGGAAAAAAAATAAATCAGAAGCAGCAGTCCATAACCTCTGTGTCTACTACAGCAGCAGCAAGAGCAACCCACTCACAGGCTCTGGGAACCTCTTCTTCGCAGGCGCCATTGCCATTCTCACCAGGGTCACCAGCAGTATAGATGATGCTTCGAGATGTTTATGAAAATAACACCCCTTTGCTGACAAAGCCGTGCCAGAACTGTATGTGAAAACAGTCAAGAGAGTGAAGGAAGCTTTGAAGCAGGTAGAGAGGGAGACAGTCCATATCATCATGGGCTTGTAGACCAGTGGTGCCCATCAGGAATATCGTGCCGTAGCTTCTCACTGGTTGTACAGAGAGAAGGGAATGCTGGGATGGAGGCAGGCCCTTCTTTGCCTGTCCCATTTTGATGAAAGTTACACTGCATAGAACATTTCCAAATAATTTTTAGGCATTCTGAAAGAGTGTCTGGAGCCATTTAAACTGAAGGTTGGCTTCGTAGTCATGGACAATGCCAAGAACATTTCAAATGCAGTGCAGCTGTCCAATCTCACTCGAGTCCCATGCATCGCGCACTGCATCAACCTAGTGGTGCAGAAGTTATGGAGTGACAAAGAAGTTAAAGGAGTGTCCACCTCCAACCCAGAGGCGAAGGATCTTGTTATCAGATGTCGACGCCTCTGTGGACATTTCCACCTCAAAATCTGATTCTGGAGGGGAAGACACGGTGGAATTCAACTTTCCTCATGATGGAGAGGCTGTTGGTACAAGCGAAGGCCATCCAGGACCTGTACCCAGGGCTGTCCTTACCGCAGGGTGGCTAGGGGTGGCCACCCAGGGCCGCATGCTTGGGGTGTCCCCAGCAGTTTAGGGGGGTGAGAGTATACGTTTTTTTTTTTTTTAATTATTATTAATTTTTTTTAAAGTGTGGGGTGGGGAGGGACTCGGGTCGGTGCGGTACCGCTCTGCGCTGGCAGGCAGACGTGGCACCATGTGGCCCCCCCACCCCCAGAACACCCACCCATGGCTGATGTGAGGCCCCACCTCCTCCTCCTTCCTCCTCGCAGCGCTGTGCCTGGCTGGCCCCTCCTTCTCTCTCCTGGAAGTTGCTTTCATGCAACTTCTGGGAGGGAGAGAGGACCCATGGACACAGCGTGCTGAGCAGCAGACTGCTTACCTGCTGCTGACGCTGTGCTGTGCTGCTGAGAGAAGAAGAGCCTGAGGAGGTCAGAGGAGGTGGTGCAAGGAGCGGCAGCGGAGCGGAGCACAGCAGGCTGAGGCAGCATGGTGAGGAGGGCGGCAGGTCCCTCACCACCAGGATGACTTGGATCTCCAGGCAGGCTGCGTGGCAGCTGGGGGATGGAACCGGAGCGGAGGAGGCAGCAGTGCAGGCACAGCATGAGAGAGAGAGAGAGAGAGAGTGTGTGTGTGTGTGTGTGTGTGAGAGAGAGAGAGAGAGAGAGCATGTGTGTGAATATGAATGGGTGTGTGTGAAAGAGACTGAGATGAAAGCGTGTGTGTAAGCTTGAATGGGTGTGTGAAGAAAAGAGGTGAGAGCATGTGTGAATATGAATGGGTGTGTGTGAAAGAGACTGAGATGAAAGCGTGTGTGTAAGCTTGAATGGGTGTGTGAAGAGAGAAAGGTGAACGTGTGGGTGTGAGCTTGAATGGGTGTGTGAAAGAGAGAGAGGTGAGAGCATGTGTGTGACTATGAATGGGTGTGTGTGAAAGAGATGAAAGTGTGTGTGTAAGCTTGAATGGGTGTGTGTGAAAGAGAGAGAGGTGAGAGCATGTGTGTAAATATGAATGGGTGTGTGTGAAAGAGACTGAGATAAAGTGTGTGTGCAAGCTTGAATGGGTGTGTGACTGAAGAGAGAAAGGTGAACGTGTGGGTGTGAGCTTGAATGGGTGTGTGTGTGTGTGTGTGTGTGTGTGTGAAAAAGAGAGGTGAAAGCATGTGTGTGAGCTTGAATGGGTGTGTGTGTGAGGTGAGAGCATGTGTGAGAAACCAAGAGAATGAGTGTGTGTGTGAGAGGTGTGTAAGACAGAGAAGGGTGTGTGTGGGGTGAGTGTGTCTGCACGAGGGGCAGTTGCTCCCTCTACCCCGCTCCCCCTCCCATGGCTGTCCCCCCCCTCTCTCCCAAGACTCCTGGAGGGGGAAAGAAGACCCAGGCCCAGCAGCAGCTGAGGTAAGGGCCACCCGGCCAATACCTCTTCCTTCTCTTTCTTCATATGACAAGAATGAACAGGGACCCATCCCTGTCTCTTTCTTCAGGGACAAGGATGGGTCCCTGTGTTTTGGGTTTATAAACTATTTATTTTAAGCTTGATGTGCATGTAGACTGTTTTTTCTTCCATCCGATGTTAACCCTGGGAACTCCTTGCTGCTGTGTTTTGGGTTTATAAGTTATTTATTTTCCATCCATCCATATTTATTTCTATCCCGCACTCTCACCCGAAGGTCTCGAGGCGGCTTACAACACATAGTATTTCTGAGTTTGCCACACAGGGGCTCAGAAACATAAACAAAACTAACATAATATACAATTTAACAATTCAACAAGAAAAATAAAAAACCACATATTCCCAATCCCATCCCTATACTTATCCAATGAACCACTCCATAATCTCTTCCACAAATACAGGATAAATCCCATCAACAACCTGCTCATCACGGTTGTCCCCAGCTGCCACCGAGGGAAACCTGACCACCTCCACCCTCCTCTCACCAGGGGGAGGTGGTCCCACCAACCCTACGTCAATCTTTCTAAATAATCCCTCTTCCTCCTCCCCATCTCCTAACGTATACCCCAATCCAACCCACGACACCCCCCCAACACACCATTTTTCACTACTCTCTTCTATAACACTTCTCCCATCCCTTTCCATCAATCCCCCACTCTCATTCCCACAGACCACTGCTTGCATATAATTTCTCCTCCCCCTCAATTCTTTCAAGGGATACCCCCCTCCCCCCCTCCTGGCCCCGAAGGGCCCTAAAGGGCCACGCCCTTTGGCCGCAGCCCTTCGGCTCACGGACGACGGCTGGCGGATGACGGCGCAGCCGCCAGTCTGGGTTTTATCAGCTCCCCAGCACTTCCGGTTTCCAGCGTGGGGGGGGGGGGAAGGGCAGGGGGGGAAAAAAAAGCATGTCCAGGACCCCCTCACCTGTTCCCCTTTTCCCCTTCGGTGACCAGCAGAGTTCCCCCAGCCATCGGAGCAGTGACAGGAGCAGCAGCAGCGGCAGTGGGGATGCAAGCCCCTGATGGTGAGTGAAACGCAGCCGCCGGTCTGGGTTTTATTTTAAGCTTGATGTGCATGTAGACTGTGTTTTCTTCCATCCTATGTTAACCCTGGGAACTCCTTGCTGCTGGGTTATGCCATGCCACTGGCCTACCGTCCCCCTGGCTCTGCCTACCGTCCCCCTAGCTCCACCCATAGGCCCGCCAGCCCAGCCTTACTGCCCCAGTGCCCCTCCAACATCAGAACCCACCAGCCGCCCCTGGGAAAGCACATGGAGCTGAGGGGCCCCGGCATTTTGTGTTCGCCCAGGGCCCTGCAATTTCTAAGGCTGGTCGTGCCTGTACCTAAATGGGCCAGAAGCACTAAGAAGGGAAGCACTGTCTGGAAGCACTAAGAAGGGATGTGGAGACACATATAACACCACCACAATGGATGCTTATGAAGGACATTGTAACACTGCTGAAACCATTTCATGAAGTAACAAATCTAGCAAACAGTGCAGATGTATCTCTCAGCCAGTACATTTACCTTGTATTTGCTGGAGAAAAAACCCACACCAATAGCATTGGAATTTGAGGAGACGGGCAGCCACGTTGCAGCACGAGCCCCAACCTTTCTGAAATGAAAGAGGCAAGCCACGGCTTGGTCTCATTTTCCCATGACCCTTGCTACAAATGAGCAGCACAAAAAAGGGAGGATGCATCAAGCCCAGAGTAGCAGGTGATAATCAAACTGCAGGAGCTAATACTGCAACAGCAGGAACATGAAGAAGACAGAGTGCAAGCAGGGGTGGCTTCCCAGTCCCCATCATCATCCAGTGCACTGTCCACCCATGGCAAGCCTCTGAAAAAGCACAGCAGAACAATTCCAGTCGAAAGTGGAAACCTGATGGCAAGTCTTCTCCTCAGACCATGAAGATGGAGATGGTGACCCACAGTAGAGTTCCATCATGGGGCTGCAAAGAAAGAGGTGGAGGAGCTGTTCAAAGGTTACACTCAGCACCGGTTTTGTGCCAGCCCAGACTGTGATCCATTGCCATACTGGCAAGAACAAAGGGTTGCTTGGCCTACACTGTACCACCTAGTTGTAGCACATATCAGATGCCCTCTCAGTTCCATCCCTTCAGAGAGAGTTTTCAACTGTGCAGGAAACATCCTGGAACAAAAATGTACCTGCCAGCCTGGAGAGGCTTGCATTCCTGCATATGAACAGGCATTTCCTCCCTCCGAAAAATGAGCTGTCATTTTCCAAGCCAGGCACTAAGGACATACACTTTTGCAATACACTTATGATCTGGACTCTCAATTGGATGAGAAGGAGAAGGAGGGAAGACCTACAAAATAAGACCACCTGTTTTGCACCATTCACCTCCAGCCTGCGCAGTCTAGCCCTAAACAAAAGACTGATGCCAATGGAGGCCGAACCGAAGCAAACAGGAAAGGCACCAACTTAAGTGATGGTACACAAGGCAGGGAGGCATTGCTTCTGGCTGTTCTGAGTGCAAGGAGGACTCTCAATTGGATGAGGAGAAGGAGGGAAGACCTACAAAATAAGACCACCTGTTTAGCAGCCATTCAGATCCAGCCTGCATGGTCTTAGGCCTAAATGAAAGACTGATGCCAATGGAGGCAAACAGGAAAGGCACCAACTGAACTGACGGTACACAAGATGGAGAGACGTTGCTGCTGGCTGTTGCAAGTGTGAGGTGGACAGTCTTCTGCCCCAGACAACAAAGCCAGAGAGGAAGGAAGATCGATGGTGCTGCAGGACCACCACCAAACCCAACACAAAAGGCACCACATGATGGCACACAAGGCGGAGGGAGGCAGCTGTGAGTGCGAGGAGGACAGTCTTCAGAGGAAACCCCACATTAAAGATAAGTCAGTCTGTGAGGTTGGGGTGAGGTGGACGGTGTTGTTAGGATGAGCCACTGTGACTGGTTTGTTAGTCTTACAGTTCCATAATTGCGCTTCCTTTCACGTCTTAAAAAGATGTAAGTTAGAGTCTTTTTAATTGTTGGTGCTACTGTTGTTTAGAAGTAGTTAAGTACAGTTAAATTAAGAGTAGTATAAAATATTGTGCTTTCTTGGTTTTTGTGCTGTTTTCTAATTCTAATACTTGTTTGTTTTTATTTCTCTGTGTTGCACATGATTAAGAGATGGAGTGGAGGATGGACTCACTCTTGTGTTCCTGTGCTATCCTTTAGAGTTTTATGTGTTTTCTAATTTGAATGATTGACATAATTTGAAATTAGAAAACACTGGCTTATATATGACTGCCATTCTTTGGAGACAGGAAGGAATTTTTTAACCAACAAAGTCCTTTTTTTCACCTAAACTAATTTAGGTTTTTTGGGAACTCTGTTGTGTTTTTTCTCCTTTCTCTGAGGAACATTAACTACAAGTCCAGTTCCTTTTCTACATCCACCAAATTCATAAAATTTTAAGACAGACCAGAGGTAAAATCGGCAATCCTAGTATGCAATGCAATGGCTAGATCTAAGATCCTGTATGGAGCAGAGCTATGGGCCCCCTTGACGTCAATCAAGTGGGGAAATTTGCAATTTCAATTCTTGCAAAAGCTACTCAGGATTCCCCCAGGTACCCCAGCAGCAGTGGCTCAACTGGAAACAGGCCAATTAGGCTGGGAACAGGTGGGTTGGTCCATGGCACTTAGGATGTGGTTAAAAATTCACAATAGTACCCAGAAGGGCCTCACAGCCTACTATCTTGCCGATGAGTTTCAGAACTCATGGGAAGTGTCGATTTTGAGCTACCTGAAGGAAATGGGGTTCTCCAGGGATTACCTGAGTGGGAAGGAAATAGGGAGCGTAAGGAACATGATAATAACACGCTTAAAGGACATAGCTCGCCAAGAAGATATAGCAGTAGTTAATCACACCCAACATCTTAAAGAGTATTTAAAATATGTGCCAAGTATGGGAGAGATTGCACCTTATTTGGGAGATAAATTAACAGCAAGGGGGAGATACTCTGGGAGTGGGGGGAGGTGGCGGCTTTGGTTTTGCCTCTTTTAACACCGCAAAGAGTTTGAGAGTCTGTCACTGTACAGGAGGCAAATAAGCTCCCACAACCACGACAAGATACCAGTCCATGAGGGGAGACTCCCCTCCCCAAATAAAAATAAAATACCATTAACAACCTAACTACCTGCTGACCTAGTACATAGTATACCTACCTGTCTAATTCGCTCTACCTAACTACTGCTACCTACAAATGTAACTACCTAGCACTACACAGACAACCCTTTATATAAATTATATTTTAAGAGGACAAGGAGGAACCCTCTTGGTCCCTCACATCAGCAGCATGAGGGGCAAAAATCAGAAGAGGTGGTGGAGAAGTGGGGAGGAATTATCCTGGCTGACCTGCCCCCTCACAGTACTTGCATACTCCTCATCAGGGTCAGGTTCTGATATTGGGGGAATGTGGGGATAGGGGTGTAGCTAGCCTTGGGGGTTGTGGGAGGGGGACAGTTGGGGCACACTGACTCCAGTAGCTTGAGCAGCAGCAATGCAGCATGCAACCCTCCTCTCAGACTTTATTACAATGTGGTGGTAGGCATGATTTGCCATCTGCACCTGCCTCATGTAGCTACTGTAGACCAGGTCCTCTTGTGCACCAACTGCTGCCTCTACCAGTAGGAGCAGGGGGGAAGAACAGCAGCAGGAGCCTTGCCAGCAGTGTCAGTCCACCATGGAGGAGCTGGGATGGGGGCAGCTGCCAAGGCCATCGGCAGCAGGGCAGCGTAGCTTTCAAGAGAAAGCCAAGCATCTGTTGGCCAAAATGATTGCGCTGGATGGGCAGCCCTTCTCAGTTGTAGAGGACAAGGGCTTCCAGCGGCTGATTGGGTTCCTGGCTCCCCAGTTTAAGTTGCCGTCCCACACTACCCTCAGTCAGACTGCGGTGCCAGACCTTTACAGGGCTTTGAAGGAGCGGGTGAGGGAGCAGCTGGCAGGGGCTGGGGGTGGTACGGTCCACTTCACCATGAACCTGTGGTCTAGCAGGAATGCCCAGCATGCATACCTGGCAGTAACAGCACACTCGTGGCAGGACCTGGAGACAGCTTTTGGGAGTGGCAGGAGGGGTCCTGAAGCAGGTGTGCTATAGGTGGGCCGTGCTTCAGACACACCTCCAGGAACATAGAGTTAGCCCTGGCTGGTGAGGGAGTGGGTTACGCCAGGCGTGGTCTTCACCAAGGGGTGTGTGGTGACGGACAATGCCGCACATGTATGAAAGGCAGTCCATGATGGGGGCTTCACCAGCATCCCTTGTGTCACACACACCCTTCACCTGGTGGGCAGGGATGCTCTGGGCTTGAGGGATAAGGGTATTGGGGAAGATACCCTTAGTTCCCTGATGGACCGGGGGAGGAAGCTGGTGGGGTTCTTCAACCGGACCGTAAAGGGCAGCGAACTCCTCTGGGAGAAGCAGGCTTAGCAAGGCTCCCCAGGGCACCAGCTAGACCAGGATGTGGCTACACAGTGGAATTCCACCTTCCTGATGCTCGAGCGGCTTCTTGAGCAGAAAGTCTTCTTGCATCAGGTTCAACTGGAGACGGACTGCGGGGCACTGGAAGGGTTTAATGGGGTGGAATGGGAGCTCCTGGCTCAAACGGTCTTCATCCTGAGACCGTTCCTGGCCGTAACGGAGACTGTGAGCAGCTCCACCATCACCCTCAGTCAGGTGACCCTTCTGGTCCATAGTCTCCACAGGAGTCTGGACGAGATTCTCGTGGGGCGGGATTGTGGCCCTGCAGGCAGGAAGCTGGCTGATGTGGCACTTGACCTGGTACGGAAGCTGAAGTCAGGGTTGGAGGCGCGTTTTGACGCGCTCCTGCAGTGGGAGCAATATGTCCTGGCAACAATGCTGGATCCCAGAGTCAAGGGCAGCATGGCATGCCAGACAGCGCTCTATGCCCTCCGGAAGGATGTGCTGGTGGAGAGGGTCCAGCAGGCAGAGTGGGCTATGCAGCAGGACACCCCTGGGGATGGTGGGAGTGGGAGCAGCCACCCCTTTCAACCAGGTGGGTCTATCCCTGCCCCCAGCCCTAGTGGTAGCAGCAGCGCCAGCAGCAGCAGCACCCCTGTTGCCAGCAGCAGTAGAAGCAGCTCGGCCTATGTGCAGGCCACTCTGTGGAGTATGGTGCTGTGCACAACAGGGCAAGCAACATGGCTGAGGGCAGTGGTGGAGGTGGTTCCCAGGCAGAGCTATGAGAAGGAGTACGACGGCGCCTCAGCAGCCGTGGAGACCTACCTGGAGGAGGAGCCATGTATTGATCCCAGCAGCGATACCTTGGCCTACTGGGCCGGCAAGGCCAATGTGTGGCTGGCCCTGTTGAAAGTGGCCAGGTATCTTGTCCTGCCCACCAACCAGTGTCCCCAGCGAGCGGGTGTTCTCTATGGCGTGGGACATTTGCTCCCCTCACCGCCTAAGACTGGGGGCCAAGTTGGTGGAGCAGTTGTTGTTCATTAAGGTGAACCTTCCACTGCTGGGATTCCCCGAGCTGCCCCTGGACAAGGATTGATGGTGCAGTGGCACATGCCATCCCATGCCAGGGGCAGTCATGGGATGGGGCTCCTCCTCCTCAATCTGGGCTAGGGCTACTGCTGCTGTGCTGCTGAGGTGCTGTCCCTCCCTCCCAATGCCTGGCACCCCCCCTGCCCCCCCTTTCATACTAGATGGCCTCGGCCGTATTATCGGACTGACTTCATGACAAAGGATGGCATTGGGAAACTGTAAGCCTGCCAACCGGCCTATGGCTACACGATCTCGGCCCGCCTATGTGACACTGACTGGCTCTCGTTCTCTCGCACTGCAGTCTTTGCTAGCCTATCTGAGTGCCCTGCTGCCAGTATCCCAGTCTGCCTGCCCTACTGTCTCTCATGCCACGCTGCCTGTCTGTCCGCCCAGCTTGCCACCAAGCTCAAAGCATGCCTCAGTCCGCCTTCCTGCCTCTCATGCCAAGGTGCCTGTCTGCCTGCCCAGGTTTCTGCCAAGAGAGAGAGCGAGAGAGAGAGTCTCCCCACTGCTAGAAAGAGAGACAGACATGATCCCACCATGTTGTCACCTGCACTATATGACCAGAGAGAAAGAGGGAGAGAGAGAGAGAGAGAGACTCGCCGCTAGAACGAGAGAGATGGGGTGGAGGGGAGGCCAACTCAAGCTGCCACCTGCCAGTACCAGGAAGAACTCCCATATGTGCCTGATGTCCACATCCAGCCACAGCAAACCTACCAGAATGAGATGGAATATAACAAAACGTGGAACGTATTATGTGCCTGCCTGTGTGCGTTCTTATACCTACCTATCGCATGATTGAATGAAGTGTGCCCAATCATGCACTACTTCTAGGGACATCATTCAGCTCCCATAAGCTGTCATTCCACTGTACCTGAATCAGTCATGCCCGCCCGTCCCAGGAACCATAATTGAGATTCTGGGACCATCATTCCAGTCACTGGGGCTGTCATTCCATTCCACTGCATCCAGAAGCCCAGTGCCTGGCCCGCACGCCAGCCTGCCCCCCCCCAGCCTACTCCTCAGCACCCACCCGTGGATGCCCACTGAAGCTGCTGAAAAAAAAGCCCCTCTGATTACCAGCACCCGCCGCCTGCTGCCCGCTGCCAAGGGACCTGTCTCTCTTTCTCTCTGGCACACACACACACACACAGACACAAGCCCTGCGCCGCTGGGGGGGGGCTCTCTGCAAGTTGAGACCCTGCTGCTGGCACATCTTTGGGTAATACCTTACCTATGCTAGATGTGGAGGTACCAGGTGCTGCTGGTAGGGATAGACTAGCTGTATGAGATTCTGCCACCTCCCAGAACTTCAGCACAGAGGGATAAAAGATTGGAAGTTCAAACAAAGCTTGTAACAACAAATATAACCTTTATGAACAATTTTTAAAGAACAAGAACAACAACAGTATAAAACCAAAACCAAACATATATACAAAGAAAAGAAACTTTAAACTTTGGGGTCTAGCCTACTTGTCTTTGGGCCTGTACCCCAGAACTTGGGGGAAAGGCAAAAGGGGCACAGGACAGGACTGAGGGGTGGGCACCCTGTGCTCTGCCATTTCGTAACCCTTCTGGAGGGCAAAGTCCATGGCCCCTGCCATGGCTGCATGCCACCTTGAGACTGACTGGTGGTACAGTTCCAGGCATTCCATCTCGGCGGAGACGTACTGGGTGTATGCCTCCACCTTCTTTCTCTCCACCTCGAGCGCCTGGAACTGTTCCACCAGGTGGTTCTCCATGGTGGCTGTATGCAGCCATAGGCTGTCCACAAACTGCTGATTAGGCCTCTCTACTTCCGCCTGAAAGGTCTGTGCCACTGCAGACTCCCAGGGCCTGGGGGACTCCACATCAGAGCTGGAGGAGGGGGACGGGCTTACATGGCGTTGCTTCTGCCGTGCCTTCCCCCCTTCTTCTGGCGACGATGATGCTGCAGCTCCACGGTCACAATGTCAGAGTCCTGCAGGTGCTGCCTCACCATCAGCCCATGGAGCTTCTCACTGTGGGCTATCAGCCCTGATGTGGTCCCCTTGTGCTGCCTCCAGAACTTTTTATGGCAGACCTAAAGAACATAAAAAGATAGGAACATAAGAAGTGCCATACTGCGTCAGACCAATGGTCTGTCAAGCCCTGCCGGCATTCTGTCTCCACAAGAGGGTGGGTGGCAGTGGTGGCCAATCTCTCTCTGCAGGGGACTTCCTAACAGGTCATAGGGCAATCCATTCCCTGTTGTTCCAGCCCCCATGCCTTACCTTGCATTCTGCAGATCCATCCTCATGCCTCACGTACCATCGCCAGACATCGGACCTTCTCCGCCCAGTGTCTGAGGGTGGCACTAGCGACCTCCACCTTGGTGTCCTGCCCCTGCCCCTGGCACCGGCATTGGAGGATTCTGAATTCTCACCCTCTCTGAAACAGGAACACATAAACAACACCTAAGTAATATCATCATGTATTTATGATGATGCCTCTAGTCCTCCCTACTTGAGGTGCTAGGGATGGCAATGGGAGACAGTGACCCTGGCTGGCACGTGCAAATCCTGCCCTTATTTGGGGATGCATAGGGATGGCAACTGGAGAGTGGAGACCCTTGCTAGCCTGGCACATGTTTGGGTGGGGGTGCTCGTGCGCGTGCCTGACTGCTGGAAGAGCCCCCCACACTACAGTACCCTCTCTCTCTGTGGCAGATATCCGCTACCACCCGCTGATGCCCACTGTTTGTGCCTGTATGCCCACCACCCATGCACCCACCCGCACACCAGTGAGCTCACTCTAAAGGATAGTATTCTTCTTGTTCTCAAAGTTAAAAAAAAGTTTACAAACCTGGCAGGAGTGGCAGCACCTCCTGTGTCTGCTGGTTCTTGCTCCTCCTCCACCACCAAAGGTCCAGCAGCAGTGGCAGGAACCTCTTCCTCCTCCACCACCAGCTCCGCCACCTTGGCCTTCCCCCAGGCCCAGCATTTAATGGTCACCTTCTTCATTTTTTTTTTAAACAAGCACTCGCCAACAGTCACCCACCAATACTCACCAACCAGCCAAACCAACAGTAAAACCGAAACCAACACAGTCCAACACAAACACAGCCAAAACACACCAAACACCCAGCCAGTCACAACACACATATTCTCTCGCCACACAGCTCCCCATGTACTCAAATTTCTGGTTTCCGGTCACGGAATCACACAATACCTAGACTGAAACCGAAACCAATCGTCAAACCGAACCGAACCCCACCGAACCGAATGACCAAACCCGAACTCGGCGACCGAACTGAACGACCGAACTTCCGAACCGTAATCTGTTTGCACATCCCTACCTAAGAGCTTAAGGGAAGGGCAGCGTTGCCCCTTCCTGCCTTTCCCCTTCTATTCCATCCAGATGCAATCCCCAAGAAGGTTTGGATAGTCTCCCTTATCCCCAGCAGTTGAAACTTGAATAGAAGGCCATTTCTTTTAGAGTCATTCCATTACCCAACGGGCACAGGGGGGAGAAAATGAGGTGGGGGTGGGGGACAGGAAAGAGAGGGGGAACTGGCCCAGGGGCTGGCCAGGACATGGGGAACAGCAGCCAGATCCCCAACAACAGCACAGCTACACAGGCAGTCCCAGAATGGGGGGACCCCGAAAGGTCAGAGCACAGGCACAAAGGGAGGCCACATGGTACAGGGAGCAGTCCAGGAATGGTCCAGGAGGCAGACAGGGACCCCAAGCACCAACGAGGGTGTGATGGAGGGGATGCAGGAGAGCCGGAGCCATGCAGTTGGTCCAGACACACACACACACACACCCTGGGAGGATGCTGGGAGGTGCTGTTTGGGGGTCCTGGAACCCCACGGTCACAGAGTCACCCAAGGGGGGGACGGCTGGCATCCTAGGTGGGAGCTCACCACAGGGCCAGCAACCAGGGCCCAGAAGGCACAGGGGGACTCACAGCCAGCTGCAGAAGGCCACGAAGGGGCCCGGGGCTGGGTGGCCCACCAGGTGCACAAAGTGGGACCACTGAAGCATGCCCTGACAGTATCCCAGCACAGACATGTGGTGGGCGACAGGTAGTATGCCTCAAAGGGATCCTGCACGGCGAGCCCCACCTGCACATCTGAATGGGACCACACACCAGACAGCGCCGCCAGCTCCTCCTCGGTGGGCTCCGACAAGCTGTAGTCAGCAGCTGGGGGCTACGGCAGGTGACTGAGCTCCAACAGCCAGTGATACACTGCCCCACGTGATCCCTGGTACCCATGGGCCCCGTGAACACAGCCAAAATAGGACACGGCCAGGGAAGGGCCCCCCTCTGCCAGATAGGCCGTGTAGGCAGCCAGGCTGCACACAGAGAGGGCAGACATGGTCTCCGCTGCAAACCACCCCACATGCGAGCACTTCATCTCTGGAATGCGCCCATTGGGAAAGGGAACCAGGCCCAGCGTCTCAGTATGCAGCCGGCAATCATGGGCGCTCGCCTCATAGCCAAAGTAGAGAAGGCCGGAGCTCAGACTCGCATAGGCACCTGACAGGCTGTCCGGGCAGCTCAAGAGCAATTGCACAGCTGGGGAATGCCACAGATCACACAGGGCCATGGTCTCATGGAAGGTCCAGCTATTGGGGGCCCCATGGGGGCTGGGAGCCGGGAGCCCAGTGGAAGCGCAGCCAGCCATGGTCCAGCAAGCAGATGAGATTAACTGCAAGGACAGAGGGGCCCCACAATCACCGGAGGGATGGGAGGGGAAGCAGGGGAGCACCAAGGCCAAGCGATAAGGCCACAGGCCGCAACATGGCATGGCAAACGAGCAAGGCATGGGGTGCGGACCCAGTACAGCTGCTGGAACCGAGCACACAGACAGGACAGCCTACACACTAATTAAGGTGGCGAGGACAACAGCAGCCAACACAGAGAGGTGGGAGGTGATGAAAGCAGGAATGCAGCCGCTGCCAGCACGCCCGGGCGCAGGCTGGACCGTGCACGAGGCCCCATGCATGGACAGCAGGTGCGCTCATTGGGCCGCCCCCAGCACCCCGGCTCAGCCGCCCTGCAGGGGCCTGAGTCATCGTGACCCGGGGGCGGGGCTACATGTGCCCCAGCCTATAACGGGGCCAGCTGCACCCCACCCGGGGAAGCATGTACCATGGTTCTAGACTGGTTAGGTGCCTGTGGCTGCACCTAGCTCTCTGCACAGAGTGGTACCACTCGCACACGGATCTCTTGCGCATCCAGACTGCAGAGGTGCACCTGGGCACCCACCTGCGGGTTAGCATGGCCTAGAGAGGTTGTTGTCCCAGATGGCCTTGTATCTCCTCTTTAGCTCCTTCACCTTTGAGTGGCACTGGGCCACGGTCCTGTGATGCCCTGCTGCCTCCATGTCCAGCACGATCTCCTGGAAGACATGCTCGTTCCGCTGATTGACCGCGAGCTCCAGTTGATGCTCCAGGGTCCCCCAGATGCAGATGAAGTCCTGGGTCTTCCTGTGCCCACATTTCCCCCCTCAGTGGTAGGGCCATCTCCCACGTGGGCCATCCGGGTCCTCCTCCTCTTCCTCCGCCTGGCCAGCGCCCGTCTCCTCTGGGGGCTCGGGCTCCAAGGCCCATTTCCATGTCTGTGGGTCATGGGGGGGGTTAGTTGCTGATTTGCCCCAGTCCTGCGGCCCACGCCCTTTCTCCCCTCCTGCCGGCTGGCCAACCCCCCTGGTGCCCCTGTGCTGGTGGGTCCCCCCCCTTCGGTCTCCTTATCCCTTACCATCCAATAAATAATAAATAGTATATATTAAGTAATAAATTAATAAACAACAACAAAGGTATACAGGCTACAAAAACTCATGTTGTGTAACTGTCATGGTCGAGGAGGACCATGAGTGCAGGGGACATGATGTGGGGAGGGGAATAGAGATATATGTGTGATGACCAGCATTTTTATCTCATAGCAAGATCTTACAGGAAACTGACAATGGGTGATTTCAGATGTTATGGGCACCCGATTCACCACAGTGGATTCCCAGCGGTGGTGAACTAGCTAACCACCCCGTGTGGACAAAAAAGGCCCAAACAGATGTGACGAGAGTGGGACCATGACAGGGAATTGGACCGGCAGACCACGGCCCGGGGCAGCACAACAGACATTATGCCGATCCTAGGCCTTGGTCAAACACCCAGAAGGCACCGAGGCGGCCCATCCTAGCTGCTGCTGCTGCTGTTCCCCCACCACCTCCATGTTCAGCATGTGCCTCCACCACCACCTCCTCCTCCTCCCTTGCTCGTTCGCCCTCCGCTCTCCTCTCCCTTCCACCTCACTCCATCCCGCCACATCCCCCTACTGCTGCCCTTTAATTCTCCCTCCCAGGCCCGTGTTATTGCGTGTTGCCTGGCAGTGACGCTGTGTGCTTTGTCCCCGGCTGGGAATTGTTCTGCTTGATTCCGGCAGGTGGTTGCCATTCAGACATTACTTTTTTTTGTTTCCCGGTGGGAATCGCTTTGACCACGCTTTCGGAGATGTTCCGTTCTGGACCTCCGGAAACATGGGGTATTTTCAGATGTTACGAGATCACAGTCAACCACGGTCAATTCCCGGTGGTGGCTGTGATTCCAGAACGTCTGTTGGGTGGATGGATGTTCCCCCCCAATGTTACCACGGTGTGGAATTACATTCACCACGCGAGCGGCCGAAGCGGCGGGGCCGGAGGCCGTCGTGTGTTGAATGCAATTCCATGCTGGGGTGAACCCCGGTATCATGTCTGGTCGGGCGCCATGGCCCGGGATCACCGGCAGGATCCCAGGCCATGGCGAATCCGGCCCGACGTGGCGGCCTCATTGGCCCCGCCACCCACCTGTCTCCCCAGAGGGCGGGCGGCGGGGCGTGTGGTGGGGGCAGGGCAGTGCGGCCGCATGTTATGCCTTGCGGCCCCGCCCCCTCCCAGATTCCCCACCGGGATCCCCCCAGCACGTCTGATACGGCGTGACGGGGTAATCCCGGCAGGGAATGAATAGGGTGATTTCGGTACGGGGCCAACGGGCCCCTTAACATCTGAAAACGCCCATGGTTAATTTTGACCCCGGATGGGGATTGACTGTGGTGAATATATGGCGCCCGTGAAACAGACGTTCAGGGTGCTTTGGCCCCGCCGTGGGATTGACCGTGGTTCACTGTGATCTCGTAACGTCTGAAAATACCCAATATCTAACTCATGCAAAAAGGTCAGAGACTCTGAGTCAGCGACACATCAGGTGCATATTGCAAGAGGTGCAATATGCACCTGATGAACACATCTGCAAAACACATTTACCATCGCAGTAAATGGGGAGGTAAATGGTTGGATTGTGTCTGTAAGTCCATCAACCATCCTAAGGAAGGAATCAATAAAAACATGGACAGCATCACACACACACATTATATATATATATTTTAAATGTTGTAATTAGAAAACTATTTACAATGGCCATTTAAAAAAATACTGCGTTATTTATGTATTGTAAAAGCAAATATAAAAAAATAAGTTAGCCTTTCATGTAAAAACAGAAATATCAATATTAATTTGAAAAAAAATGAAAGATTCACATATAAAGCAGTATTTCAATAATATTAAACTTTTATTTTACAAACTGTAAACAAATGGAAATGTTAACATTATTCTTCTTTTGAAACAGCAATAACTTAAAAGAGGTTTGAAAAGGGAGAAAACTCTAATCTGGAATGAAGATGACCACTTCCTCCCCTCCTCCCCCCCCCCATTCAGTGGTCCTCCTGGCCCCTCTCCATCCTCCAATCTCTGATCCAGTCGATCAAGAACTTGGACCAACATCTCCCTCAGCTAGAGAGCCTCCTGTCTGCGGGCTTCATGATAGAGTTCCAGATGTTCTCCTAGAGAGTGCAAGACAAAAGGGAGCGAGTTATTGAAATAGGTAACACTTACCTGTCAGTCCCTCACGTGACCATGCAATGATCACAGCTATGTTACTTACCCATTCTGTCCTGTATGCCCGCAAGACCACGAATTACCATGGCTATGTTGCCCAGTCTCTCAACGGTGTATGCAGCACACCTCCAAAGGGCCTCGGCTATAGTAAAAAATTATTTAAAATTAAAGAGAAGCACATAATCGCATTGTGCATTGGGGGATTATTATGACTACCTTTCCCGCTGTAACCAGTAGTACTAAAGCGCAGTAGTTGATTGGAAGTACCTACCAATCATCAGCAAGTGCTCCATCTCCCAGCAGTGTTGAAAGGGGGTGTGGCACTGCTCCCTTCTTGATACCGACACGTCTGTTTGTGTCGTGGCCACTTACAGTCATGCGTTGCCCTCACTGTAGCAAGCTGAAGACAACATAAAATGGCTCAGCAGAGCCAGGGGGGCCATGTCAACTACTGGAAGATTAAAGAGCGCTGTCAATGAAACCGACGAATATCTTAAAGGGGCCACGCACGCTGTAGGCTGGACAAGCGCGATTAATTTAGCAGGTTTCTGTGGTGGCAATGGAGAAGTTTAAATGGAAGCATGCAGATTCAGACCCTTACCTGGCTTCTGGATATATGCCCAATTCAGGTCTATAAAAGAACTGCTAGTACCGTCCCTGCCAAGAGTCCCGTCAGAGGAAGAAAAACACTACCCAACAAACTGAGTATCACCCCCCCCCCCCATACTGTAGATATAAAAATTCATTTGCTATTGTTCTCCATAATGTTCCTTAAACAACCCTTTTTGGGAGACTATCTGGTGACGTGATACATTTTCCAGCAAGTCTGTTCTCCACAGTTATATCACTGTTTTTTATTCTAATGTTGTCATTGACTGAGGGGCTCTTAGCAAGTTGGAAATTATAGTGACAGCTTCCTCAAAAGACTTTGAGTTCAGTTGCAGATTCACAATAAGATGTAAAATAAAGAAAGGGAGGCACACACCCTTTCCCATTTTACAGATATAATGGTTCTGAGGTTGCTGACAGTGACTTACTGTAGGCAAGGCAAACCACTTTACTCATATTAGCAACCTAGGTTTTTAATACTGTTTGAATCTGAAAGTCTAATTAAATATATCTGTTCTTCAGAGTACGGCAAAACCAACATCCAAGCTTCCAAAAACCCATGCAGTTGCCCCATTTGTCTCACTGACTGCTTAGGATACAGGCTGCCAAAAAATCATGTTGTGGACTTGTGGTAACATTGCTCAATGATGGCCAGGGAGGGATTGGAGAGGGGCAGGATGTGGAATATTCGGCGGGTGCACCACAGTTTTAGCTCAGACTCAGAGCAAATAGCAACATCTTTCAGAAAATGACGGTATACCTAAGTTAATAAGATGTTAATGAAGCAATGAAGAACTCTGAGGATAGAGATGTTTAAGATCTGGATGAGTAATGTAGACAAACAGAACATTCTGGAGGTTACTTCAAATATGCATGAGGCAACAAATGTGTGTCTCTAAAGACCCGCTCTAAGGAGTCAGGAATCAGAATTGGATTCTGAGTCCAATTGGAATCTGAGTCTCCTCTGTTTGATTGAGAGCTGACGCGCTGGTGGTGGTGGGCGGCAACCAGCAACAGACAGGGAGAGGGGTGTGTGGTGCCCGGTCTTGCTTGCTGTCTGCTCCTGGGGGACACTTTCTTTTTTTCACCTACACACCCGTCGCCACGCCTACCTCTTTGTTATGTTAACACTAAACAGTTAACTGCAGTAACTATGGTTGGGAGTGAACGTGATTGTGAAAGAGTTATGAAACTATAAGTCCCCCACTCCCCTCCCCCCCGGCCGAGAGTGTTTCTGACTTGCCATCCAGTGCTGTTCCAAACCTGGAAGGTTTGTGCCGGCCAGTCCTATAAATACTCTCAGGATCCAATACATGTATGCATGCATATGAAGTCTGAAGTCATGCATAGCCAATAGGACATGGTAGCTGTGACCGGGGAGGGGGTGGGACTCACAGGAACCACCACTCACACTTTCCAAGTGCCCGGTACTATGGTAAACGGCTCTCTCGGTTGCACAGAACTGGGAGTCACTATGCCCATCAGGATAGAATGTTGGACTTTACCTCTAATCAAAGAGAACAGGCCTCTATCATCATTGGGCGCCCGGATCCAGAGAGGCCAATAAGTACTCCCACACACCCTAATGCACACACTCAGGGGGGTTAGGAGGGGTCCGGGGAAGCCGTGCAGGAGGGTGCCGTGAAGGGGGAGAACCACCCTGACTTGTAAGGAGGAAGGCAGGGCAACGCACACTCTAGTGCTCCCCAGGAAGGGGCGAACCCTGACGGAGGGAAGGGGAAACTCCCCCACACACCCACTCACTCACCGTTTGCTTCTCTGCTCACTCAGGAATCACTCAAGGGGTTGTCAATAGGAAAATCCACGCATCCACAGTCTTCAGTCTAAGCTCACACAGTCTCAGGTCACGGAGGAACCAAGGGAACAAACGCAAGGGGGTTGGATAATAACTATCAATTACTGTTACTGACGCGCCCTCCCTTCCACCAAATAGTCTACAATTACTATTTTCTGTTTTAAGTTGTTAACTTAAAACAAGAATGATAACTCTCTGCATCTCTCTCTAGTGCTTTGGGTGCGCTGCGCTGCCCGAGACCATCCCATGCTCCCACCAGATAGAGAGACAGCTTAAAGCTGTCACTATAGCTGAATAGACCCATCCCATCTCGCCCACACGGGTCATTTAATTAGCAACGGACGCACACCAATAAGAACAGTCCTTCCCTGTGACTGACAGCTGACAGCAACAGGCATTTAACACAGGGAGGCGAGCTTTATTTCATGTTGGCCATGTGGTGCGTGTTTTCATGTCAAATCTATCCCAATTCAAAACTGACAGAATGGCTTTGGCAGGGTTTGCTTCATTTCTTGATGGATTTATTAGAATTGGTAAGTTAAATAATTTTTTTAAAAATGTGATCTCTCACTGTATTCTATGCTTTACATTAGTAGGGCTTTTGTCATTAACTGCATTGATATGTTTTATTTTTCTATCCCATTACAGGGGAAATTCTGGTGGACATTGCATCCGCAATTTGGTCCACAGTATGGGACACTGTGGATGCAGTGCACAACATAATGTCCAGACAGGAGAAAATTGGTAAGGATCTCTCTAAGATTGATAGTTACTAGTACCCTTGTGAATAGTGTTGCCCTATGCTGCTGTTCAAGAATGCATACACTAACTGTATTCCATTTTTACAGAACAACAACTAGAGGCACAGATGGAATTGATCCAAAATTGGAGGGAGGACAATCAAGCCCTACGTGTCTCACTCGATGAAGTACTCCAGGAGGTGCGCGTAATGCAGGGATTTCTGAGAGCTGAGAGCTGATTTGTGAATTGTACAAAGGTGTATGTTTTTAAAACCAAAACTAAATAATGTTAATGTTCCAAAAATTATATATTTTAAAATAGTTTGTTTTAAATTATTTTTTCTATTAAATAGTTTGTTTTCCACTTATGTGCATTTTAATCATTATTTAGCTTTGTGTCTGACCTGTACATGTAGTATCCTACTCAATTGTAAATGATCCCATTTCCAAGTCCTCCCTGACGTACTCCTGTCTTGTCGCTCACACCACACTCACCAGTGAAGTGACCAAACACACAAGTGACACAACCCTATCTGCATCAGCTGATCCCTTGCTACGAAACTCCAGTATGTTCACCAGGGAATGAGACTGGATAGAATGTTTACCAACCGATCATAAATAATTCTCCAGGCACCTCAGGCCATTTTGCAATCATTCCATCCATACAGCATTGGGTTGATTCATTCCCCTATGTGTAGGGATGGGTGAACGCGGTTTGGAAGTTTGGTGTTTGGCCTGAACTCGGTCTGTTCGGACGACTGAACATGAACCTGAACCCAAACATACTGAACAGAACCGAACACCGAACGGCGAAATGGCCGAACAGTTTGGTCAGTTCAGATCGCGTTCGGTTGTGTTTGGGTAGCTAAAACGTGGTCTACTGTCACTCTGTCAATGTCAGGTCACTGGAAGGCCAAATGCAGCAGGGAGGGGGAAGTCATCTGACTCAGCTAGGAGCAGACTTCCAGGCACCAGGGGTGGAGGGTGGAGAGTGGCTTGGAGTAGCATCCAGCCTACCGAATCACCATCTCTTTTCGCCTCAGACCACTGGCTTGGCAGACTGTGATTGGCCACGGGCTAGGCTGCATGGAGCCAATGGGGCTTGCGGTGAGGCGGGCACAGCAAGAAACAAAACTGTCTGCCTCCCCCGTTCCCAATACCTTCTGAGCTAGTCTCTGTTCCTGAGCAGCAGGCGTTTCAGAAGGCTTCTTCACCCAGCATTTTCCAGCTCCCCAATCCATTGCCATCCTCCTCCTATTTCACCCATCCAACCCATCTACCCCCATATT
>QEPC01002794.1:2414626-2450017 GCA_003113815.1 Sphenodon punctatus
GCGGGGGATGAATTTATTGTTTTTGTGATGGGGCCAATAGGTCCTGTCACGTCTGAAAATACCCACAGTGAACCACGGTCAATCCTGCGACGGGGCCAAAGCACCCTGAACGTCTGTTTTGCGGGCGCCAGATGTTCACCACAGTCAATCCCCACTAGGACATGGGGGAAGGGAGAGAGAGGTTGGGAGGGGGGAGCATGGCACCAGGAAGTGGTGGTGGTGGGGACACATGTAACCATGTGTGAAAATAAAGGTTTGGGCACCACTATTGCTTCCTTGGGGCTGTGGGCGGGTGGGTGGCCGTACAGGGGCGCGCCCAGGGCACTGGTGGGGGCCCTTTGGTGGTGGAGATGGGGGTGTGCGCCTCATGCCTCGGCCTCCTGGCTGATCCACCTGACCAGGGCAGCACGGATGCACTTGGTGTATCGGTACTCCTGCAGGTTCTCTGCGTTCACATACAGGGGCACAGGTCCGGGAAGGCACCGGGGCAGGCGAGGGAAGCCCCATTGGTCTTGCACATGTTGTGCAGCACACAGCAGGCCCCGATCACCAGGACTGAGGTCTCTATCGTGTAGTCCAGGCGCCCCGCGAGGCTCCTCCAGT
Source organism: Sphenodon punctatus (assembly GCA_003113815.1). Classification (NCBI taxonomy): domain Eukaryota; kingdom Metazoa; phylum Chordata; class Lepidosauria; order Sphenodontia; family Sphenodontidae; genus Sphenodon; species Sphenodon punctatus. The sequence goes on from QEPC01002794.1 coordinate 2,415,230, forward strand.
GCTGCTTGAGGGCCCCGAAGGCCCTCAACCACGGTCCTACTAGCGCACAGGGGGGTATTGTAGAGAGCCTCCACAGGGTTCCGGGCGACCAGGTATGCCTTCATCAGCCACCTGGTGAGGGATAGGCCGGGTCCCCCAGGATTCAGGGGGGCATCAGCACCCCCTCGATCTGGGTCATCCCCATGTCCACGAAGTCCCCACGGTACATCCAGGCATAGAAGGGGGAGATGGTCATTATCTGGGCATTGTGGCTGCACCCAGAGTTGCCCGTGAAAATGTATATGAACCGCCCCCCAGTGGTCCACCACAGCCTAAAGCTGCAGGGAGTGGTATCTGTGTCTGTTAACATATTCCACAGCCTCCCCAGGGGAGGGCCGGAGGATCTCTATGTGGGTGTCGTCCATGGTGCCCATGCAGTTGAAGAACCCTCCAGTCATGAAGCCGGCCATCACAGCCGCCTGGTCCACCAACTGGATTGCTCGGTCCAGCAGCACTCCCTCCACAGCCTCGCAGATGTCCCGCAGGATCCTGGTGACAGTGGTCACCCCGACGTCAAGTGCTGCGAGACGGAGTGGCAGGAGTTGGGAGTTGCCAGTGTCCAGACCTTGATAGCCATCCACTGGGCCATGGGGATGGGGGTCCACATGGGGGTGTGCTGCCACTCCAGCCAGGGCATTAACAGCTCCGCGAGTCACAGTAGGGTGCACCTGTCCATCCAAAAGTGCAGCCTCCAGCCTGCCTCATCCCATTGAGTCAGCGCCCAGGACCACCACCCCTGTGCCCGCTCTGTGACTCATACTCACCAGTTAATGGGCATAGCGAGCAGGGCTGCACGCCCCATGGTCTCCTTCCGCCATTGGAGGTGCCCGGCTGCCTCGCAGAGCCATGCAACCCTCTCCCGGCCACAGCGGAGGGCCTGCCGGGCTGCTTCAGACACCTGTAGGGCCCTGAGCCCGGCCAGGGAGTGCCTGCGGGCTTGCTGGGCTCTCCAGGCCCTAGCGGCCCTCCGGGCAAAGTTGACCCGCAGGCGGGTGCCCAGGTGCACCTCAGCTGTCTGGATGCACAAGAGATCTGTGTGCGAGTGGTACCACTCTGCACAGAGGGCTAAGTGCAACCCGCAGGCACCCAACCGGCCTAGCTCCATGGTGCACATTGCCCCGGGTGGGGGGGCAGGCAGCCCTGTTATAGGCCGGGGGAGGTGTAGCCCCGCCCCAGGTTGCAACCCGGGACCCTGCCAGGGGCCCCTGGGTGGGTGATGGGCGGTCCCCCTCCCACTGCCTGGGCAGGCTCCTGCAGTGCTGCTGTGCCGGTGAGCTGGGGGGGGGGTCCATTGAGTGCACCTGTTGTCCCTGCAAGGGGCCTGGTGCATGGTCCAGCCTGCACCCGGGTGTGTGCAGGCTGCGGCTGCCTTCCTGCTGTCATCAACCTCCCACCTCTCAGTGTAGCCAGCCTGTTGTCCTCGTTACCCTGATTAGTGTGTAGGCTGTCCTGTCTGTGAGCTTTGTTCCAGCAGCTCTGCTGGATCTGCATCCCCGCCTCGCTCACTTGCCATGCCATGTTGCGGCCGGTGGCCTTATCAGCTGGCCTTGAGGCCCCCCTGCATCCCATCCCTCTAGGGATTGTGGAGCCCCTCTGTCCTTGCAATTAGTCTCCTTTGCTTGCTGGACCATGGCTGGCTGTGCTTCCACTGGGCTCCTGGCTCCCATGGGGTCCCCCATCTCTGGACCTTCCATGAGACCATGGCCCCGTGTGACCTGTGGCATTCCCCAGCCGTGCAATTGCTCCTGAGATGCCCGGACAGTCTGTCTGGTGCCTATGTGAGTCTGAGCTTGGGGATGCGCTACTTTGGCTTTGAGGCGGGCGCCCGCAATTGCCGGCTGCATGCGGAGACCCTGGGCCTGATTCCCTTTCCTGATGGGCATGTCCTGGAGATGAGGTGCTCGCATGTGGGGTGGTCAGCGGTGGAGACTGGGTCTTCTCTGTCTGTATGCAGCCTGGCCACCTACACGGCCTGTCTGAATGACAGGGGCCCTGCCCTTACCGTGTCCTACTTTGGCTGTGTTCATGGGGCCCGTGGGTACCAGCGATCTCATGGGGTGGTGTATCACCGACTGTTGGAGCTCGGTCACCTTCCATGGCCCCCTGCTGCTGACTATGGCTTGTCCAAGCCCACCAAGGCAAAGCTGGTGGCGCTGTCTGGTGTGTGGTCCTGTTCTGATGTGCAGTTGGGGCTCGCCATGCAGGATCCCTTCAAGGTGTACTACCTGGTTGCCCACCACATGTCTGTGCTGGGCTACCGTCAGAGCATGATTCAGTGGCCGCATTTTGTTCAACTGGTGGGCCACCCGGCCCCGGGCCCCTTCATTGCCCCCTGCAGCTGGCCTCACAGAGAGCTCCCGCCTCTTCCTTGCTGCCGCAGGCCGATGCCTGCATCCTCCATGATGTACCGGCCTTGAAACCATGCTGCCTGTTTTCTGGGGTTCCACTGCCCCTGCCTATGGCTCTGGGCCCCCCAGGCCCCCCCCTCATTCACCTCTGCAACCATTGCTCCCCTCTGTGACTGCCTTCTCCTGTGGCTGAGTCCTGCTCTCCGTGTCTCCACCCAGCTCCCCAGGTTGCTGCTGACCGTCCTCATCCATTGTTGCTCCCTCCTGTGCCCGTGATGCCCCCCCTCTGGTGCCTATGTGATCGCAGGGTTCTGGGGCCCCTGGTGTTCACCTCCCGGCATCTGCCCGTGTGTGTGTGTGCACATCTGTAGACCACCTGCACTTCTCCGGCTCTCCTGCATCCCCTCCATGGCCCCCTNCCCAGGATTCAGGGGGGCATCAGCACCCCCTCGATCTGGGTCATCCCCATGTCCACGAAGTCCCCACGGTACATCCAGGCATAGAAGGGGGAGATGGTCATTATCTGGGCATTGTGGCTGCACCCAGAGTTGCCCGTGAAAATGTATATGAACCGCCCCCCAGTGGTCCACCACAGCCTAAAGCTGCAGGGAGTGGTATCTGTGTCTGTTAACATATTCCACAGCCTCCCCAGGGGAGGGCCGGAGGATCTCTATGTGGGTGTCGTCCATGGTGCCCATGCAGTTGAAGAACCCTCCAGTCATGAAGCCGGCCATCACAGCCGCCTGGTCCACCAACTGGATTGCTCGGTCCAGCAGCACTCCCTCCACAGCCTCGCAGATGTCCCGCAGGATCCTGGTGACAGTGGTCACCCCGACGTCAAGTGCTGCGAGACGGAGTGGCAGGAGTTGGGAGTTGCCAGTGTCCAGACCTTGATAGCCATCCACTGGGCCATGGGGATGGGGGTCCACATGGGGGTGTGCTGCCACTCCAGCCAGGGCATTAACAGCTCCGCGAGTCACAGTAGGGTGCACCTGTCCATCCAAAAGTGCAGCCTCCAGCCTGCCTCATCCCATTGAGTCAGCGCCCAGGACCACCACCCCTGTGCCCGCTCTGTGACTCATACTCACCAGTTAATGGGCATAGCGAGCAGGGCTGCACGCCCCATGGTCTCCTTCCGCCATTGGAGGTGCCCGGCTGCCTCGCAGAGCCATGCAACCCTCTCCCGGCCACAGCGGAGGGCCTGCCGGGCTGCTTCAGACACCTGTAGGGCCCTGAGCCCGGCCAGGGAGTGCCTGCGGGCTTGCTGGGCTCTCCAGGCCCTAGCGGCCCTCCGGGCAAAGTTGACCCGCAGGCGGGTGCCCAGGTGCACCTCAGCTGTCTGGATGCACAAGAGATCTGTGTGCGAGTGGTACCACTCTGCACAGAGGGCTAAGTGCAACCCGCAGGCACCCAACCGGCCTAGCTCCATGGTGCACATTGCCCCGGGTGGGGGGGCAGGCAGCCCTGTTATAGGCCGGGGGAGGTGTAGCCCCGCCCCAGGTTGCAACCCGGGACCCTGCCAGGGGCCCCTGGGTGGGTGATGGGCGGTCCCCCTCCCACTGCCTGGGCAGGCTCCTGCAGTGCTGCTGTGCCGGTGAGCTGGGGGGGGGGTCCATTGAGTGCACCTGTTGTCCCTGCAAGGGGCCTGGTGCATGGTCCAGCCTGCACCCGGGTGTGTGCAGGCTGCGGCTGCCTTCCTGCTGTCATCAACCTCCCACCTCTCAGTGTAGCCAGCCTGTTGTCCTCGTTACCCTGATTAGTGTGTAGGCTGTCCTGTCTGTGAGCTTTGTTCCAGCAGCTCTGCTGGATCTGCATCCCCGCCTCGCTCACTTGCCATGCCATGTTGCGGCCGGTGGCCTTATCAGCTGGCCTTGAGGCCCCCCTGCATCCCATCCCTCTAGGGATTGTGGAGCCCCTCTGTCCTTGCAATTAGTCTCCTTTGCTTGCTGGACCATGGCTGGCTGTGCTTCCACTGGGCTCCTGGCTCCCATGGGGTCCCCCATCTCTGGACCTTCCATGAGACCATGGCCCCGTGTGACCTGTGGCATTCCCCAGCCGTGCAATTGCTCCTGAGATGCCCGGACAGTCTGTCTGGTGCCTATGTGAGTCTGAGCTTGGGGATGCGCTACTTTGGCTTTGAGGCGGGCGCCCGCAATTGCCGGCTGCATGCGGAGACCCTGGGCCTGATTCCCTTTCCTGATGGGCATGTCCTGGAGATGAGGTGCTCGCATGTGGGGTGGTCAGCGGTGGAGACTGGGTCTTCTCTGTCTGTATGCAGCCTGGCCACCTACACGGCCTGTCTGAATGACAGGGGCCCTGCCCTTACCGTGTCCTACTTTGGCTGTGTTCATGGGGCCCGTGGGTACCAGCGATCTCATGGGGTGGTGTATCACCGACTGTTGGAGCTCGGTCACCTTCCATGGCCCCCTGCTGCTGACTATGGCTTGTCCAAGCCCACCAAGGCAAAGCTGGTGGCGCTGTCTGGTGTGTGGTCCTGTTCTGATGTGCAGTTGGGGCTCGCCATGCAGGATCCCTTCAAGGTGTACTACCTGGTTGCCCACCACATGTCTGTGCTGGGCTACCGTCAGAGCATGATTCAGTGGCCGCATTTTGTTCAACTGGTGGGCCACCCGGCCCCGGGCCCCTTCATTGCCCCCTGCAGCTGGCCTCACAGAGAGCTCCCGCCTCTTCCTTGCTGCCGCAGGCCGATGCCTGCATCCTCCATGATGTACCGGCCTTGAAACCATGCTGCCTGTTTTCTGGGGTTCCACTGCCCCTGCCTATGGCTCTGGGCCCCCCAGGCCCCCCCCTCATTCACCTCTGCAACCATTGCTCCCCTCTGTGACTGCCTTCTCCTGTGGCTGAGTCCTGCTCTCCGTGTCTCCACCCAGCTCCCCAGGTTGCTGCTGACCGTCCTCATCCATTGTTGCTCCCTCCTGTGCCCGTGATGCCCCCCCTCTGGTGCCTATGTGATCGCAGGGTTCTGGGGCCCCTGGTGTTCACCTCCCGGCATCTGCCCGTGTGTGTGTGTGCACATCTGTAGACCACCTGCACTTCTCCGGCTCTCCTGCATCCCCTCCATGGCCCCCTTGACGGTGCTTGGGGTGCCTGTCTGCCTCCAACGCCATTCCCGGGCCGCTCCCTGTTCTGTGTGGCCTCCCCCTGTGCCTGTGGCCTGGCCTTTCAGCCCCCCCATTCTGGACTTCCTGAGTAGCTGTGGGGGTGCCCATGAAGCCTGTGCTGTTGTGGGGGTTTTGGTTGCCATTTCCCGTGTCCTGGGTGGCCCGTGGCCTGGCCCCCCCTTCTTCCATGTCACCGGCCCCCCTCCCCCCGTGCCCATTGTGCCATGTGTGTTGTCTGTCCCGCTGTGTCCCCCCCTTCCCTTCCTTTCCCATGCGGGTGTGTGTGCGTCTGGGCATGTGTGTGTGCTGTGTGTTCCACTGTGCCCTCGTTTCTGTGGCTGCTGTGTGTGATGCCTCTATGGCTCTTCTCCCTCTTCCCCCTCCCTTCCTGTTTCCCTTGTGTGGGTGTTCCCTGTAGATGCTTTTGGCTTCCTCTGCCCTCAGTCAGCCATGTCTGCCTCCTGCCCGCCCCCTGGTGCCCTCTGGGTGTTTTGACCACGGCTGGGAATTGGCGTCACATCTGTTGCGCTGCCCCGGCCCATGGTCTGACGGCCTGATTCCCTGCCGTGGTCCTACTCGCATTATGTCTGTTTGGGGCCTTCCTGGACAACGTGTGGTGGTTGATTGGTTCACCACCACAGGGAATCCACTGTGGTGAATGGGGACTGCATAACATCTGGGGGAAAAAAGGGTTCTAAACAATCTAAAGCCACTCTATCATCAGGGTTGCCCAAGGTTGGAGGGATTATGGACAGATTCATGAAAAGGGCACCAAGGCCATCAGTAGCTGTTGTCATTCACAGCTAGTCTAGTGTGGAACCTTGGCCAAGTGATGATGATACTGACACTGAGGTTGCACAGCTCATTCTGGACACCCCCAATGAGAATCGCAGGGAAAAAAACCAGCACATGGATATTCATGGGTGTGGGATCACTGTGAACTGAAGGAAGGCAATAAATGTATCACTATTTGCAATTATTGGAGGGCCCACTTTAGCTGTGGGGAAAAAGTTGGATAATTTGGGTTTCACAACAATCAGCACAAACCTAAAGAAGAAACACCCCTACCTCCTTCAGTTGCAGAAGCAGCCTGAATCCCCTTGTGTCTACAGCAGCAGCAACCCCCTCACAGTCTTTGGCAGAAAAACAAAAAACCTCTTATTCACAGGAGTCATGGGCATGGTCACTCCCACGCTCACCAGTGTCACCATCACCATCTCTTTCGGCAGTATAAATGACGCTTCCATAGGCTTATGAAAAGAAGACCCCTTATAAGGCATTGCATCCAAGGGCATGTGAACTGGGCACTCAAACCGCCCAGTGGATTGCATCCAACATGCTACTATTCTCCTTTGTGGAGACTGAAGACTTTCAGGAATTCATGCGTAAGTTTGTACCCCGATGAAAAGTCCCAAGCAGGGTCTACTTTGACAACAAAGCTGTGCCAGAACTGTGTGCAAAAACAGTCAAGAGTGTGAAGGGAGCTTTGAGGCAAGCAGAGGGGAGGAAAGTTCATATCACCACGGACTTGTGGATCAGTGGCACCCATCATGAATATCTCACCCTGACCGCTCACTGGTTGTACAGAGAGAAGAGCAGCTTGGGACAGAGGCAGGCCCTTCTTCGCCTGGCCCCTTTTGATGAATGTCACACTGCACAGAACATTTCTAATGAATTTTCACTCATTCTGAAAGTCTGGCTGGCGCCATTTAAATTGGAAGTTGGCTTCCAACTGTCCATAGTCACGGACAATGCCAAGAACATTTCAAACACAGTGCTTCAGTCCGGTCTCACTCGAGTTCCATGTCTCGTGCACTGCCTCAACCTAGTGGTGCAGAAGTTATGGAGTGAGAAAGAAGCTGAAGGCGTGCCCGCCACTGACCCAAAAGTGATAGGGATGGGCAAACGCGGTTCGGTAGTTCGGTGTTCGGCCCGAACTTGGCCTGCTCGGACAACCGAACACGAACACGAACACGAACGCACTGAATGGACTGAACACCGAACACTGAAATAGCGAACACACCAAACGGAACCGAACACCGAACTACGAAATGGCCGAACAGTTCGTTCAATTCGAATCGCGTTCGGTTGTGTTCGGGTGGCTAAAACATGGTCTTCTGTCAGGTCACTGGAAGGCCAAATGTAGCAGGGAGGGGGAAGTCATTTGACTCAGCTAGGAGCAGACTTCCAGGCACCAGGGGTGGAGGGTGGAGAGTGGCTTGGAGTAGCAGCCAGCCTGATGAATCACCATCTCTTTTCGCCTCAGACCACTGGCTTGGCAGTCTATGATTGGCCACGGGCTAGGCTGCACGGAGCCAATGGGGCTGATTTGAGGCGGGCGCAGCAAGAAACAAAACTGTCTGCCTCCCCCCTTCCCAATACCTTCTGAGCTAGTCACTGTTCCTGAGCAGCAGGCGTTTCAGAAGGCTCCCTCACCCAGCATTTTCCAGCTCCCCAATCCATTGCCATCCTCCTCCTATTTCACCCATCCAACCCATCTACCCCCATATTCTCATTTATTTACATTAGCTTTGATAGATTTAGTTGTTATTTTTTGTTTTTATCCCTCCCTGTGTTCAATCTTCAATCTTCCTCCTTCCCTCCCCCCTCCATTGAATATTCCCTCCCCATTCCCTTCCCCTGTTTTTTTGATTCATTAGAGTAGTAGTATATATTATTAATTTATAGATTGATTTAGGTTTCATTTCAGTTTTGTACCCCTCCTTGTCTTGTTTGTGATTGCCCCCCTAACCCCCATCCCATATATTCAATTCATAGGTAGATAGATAGGATTAGGTCGATACATTTTTGTTTGAGTAGTTTAGTTTAAGGTTTACTGATAGAGTGAGTTTACTGTTTTCTGTGATTCAGCTTTAGGGTTTGTTGGAGTTATTCATAGCATTTAGAATACATTTATTAGTTAGGTAGTTAGTTAGTTATTAGTGTAGATATAGAGATATAAATATTTGATAAAAAAATTCAATAAATTTTTTTTAAAAAATTATATATTAAAAAACATTGTTTTTTTCGGGCCGAACGGCCGAACGCGAACACGCGAACCACCCGAACACCGAATGACCGAACACGAACGCACAACCCGATGGTGAACGAACCGAACGGCCGAACACGAACATACGACCTGCCCGAACAACCGAACACGAACGGCCGAACACGAACGGCCGAACCGAACGGCCGAACACGAACGCGAGGTACGACCGAATGACCGAACACGAACACATGAACCGAACGCGCCCGAACCGAACGGCCGAACGCGAACACACGAACTGATCGCGGCCGAACTGAACGGCCGAACACGAACCGCGATCTGTTCGCCCATGCCTAAAAAGTGAAGGAGTTCATTAGCAGATGTCAACGTCTCTGTGGACATCTCCACCATTCCAGCACAGCAAGTCGAGCACTCAGGGATGCCCAAGCTCAGTTGTCCCTGCCACTTCAAAATGTTACTCAGGAGGTGAAGACAAGGTGGAATTCAACTTTCCTCATGATGGAGAGACTGTTGGTAGAATCGAAGGCCATCCGGGAACTCTATGTGGAGGGGCTGGCAGCACTAACAAAGGATGTGGTGACCCATCTAACCACAGTGCAATGGGTGCTTCTGAAGGACATGGTAATTCTGCTGAGACCATTTAATGAAGCAACAAACTTAGGGAGCAGCACAGATGCATCTCTCAGCCAGTACATTTACCTGGTTCACTTGCTGAACAGAAAAACCATGCAGATTGCATTTGATTTCGAGGAGGTTGACAAGAACGTCACAGCACGACTGATGAGTAAATTGCGGGAGGGCCTCAGAGCCAGCCCCTACCGTAAGGACATGAAAGAGGCAAGTCATGGTCAGGTTTCCTTTTCCCTTGACCCTCACTACAAACGAGCACCACGAAAAAGGGTGCATCACGCCTGAAGAAGGAGGTGGTAAGCAAAGTGCAGGAGCTCATCCTCCTGCAACAGCGGGCACATGAAGAAGCAGCCAGAGTGCAAGCGGGGGAGGTGGCTTCCCATGCACCATCATCATCCAGTGTGTCCACCCATGGTGATCCTCCAAGAAAGCACAGCAGAACAGGGCCAGTCGAAACCAGAAGCCTGATGGCACTGGCACATGAGGAACAGTTGTCCTCCTTGGACAATGAAGAAGATGTTGTCCAATCTGCTATGCCCAGAGACACAGAGGAGGTCTGCCATGCAGCTGCAAAGAAAGAGGTGAAGGAGCTGTTAAAAGCTTACAGTGAGCACCATTATCATGGCTGTGAACAATTGGTGTACTGGCAACAACAAAGGACTACCTGGTCTACATTGTACCAACTAGCTGTAGCATATCTTGTATGACCTCCCAGTTCTGTCCCTTCAGAGAGAGTGTTCAGCTGTGCAGGAAACATTCTGGGACAGAAACGCACCTGCCTCTCAAATGACAAGCCTGGAAAGACTTTACTTCCTGAGCATGTGCAGGCATTTCCTCCCTCCAGAGGATGACTTGTCCTTTTCATAGCAAGGCATGGAGGACAATTCCACTTGTGCTCCAGAAGATAAGGAGGAGGAGGGGAGAAGACCTTCAAAGTAAGAAGAAAATGACCTGTTTTTCACAGAAGCCATTTGGCTCCAGCCTGCACAGTCTTGGGCCTAAAAAAGGGAGACCAATGACAACATGAAGGCTGGACCAAAGCAAACAGGAAAAGAAGGCACCATCACCAAATGAACTGATGCTACACAAGGTGGGGACTGGCGTTGCTGCTAGCTTTGGTGAGTGCAAAGAGAACAGCCTGCTGCCATGGGCTATGAGCACAGAGAGGAAGGGAGACCGCTGATGCTGCAGAATCACCACCGCCAAGCCCAACACTGAAAGGCACCACGTGATGGAAAACAAGGCAGAGGGAGGCGTTGCTGGTAGCTGCAAGTACAAGGACAGAGGACTGATGTTGAGGAGGCCCAAGGGGGGAGAGTTATAACCCACATTAAACATTCAGTGGAGCTTGCCAGGGCATGTGAGGACTGTATTAATTGTCCGGAGGTTAAGGAGATTTATTCAACACTGTCTCTTTTCGAGAGGTGGGATCTGTCCTGGTATAGCAAGCTTATGGATCTGTTAGAAGAGATGATTACCCGAAGGGATCCTGTGGATTCTATCCACAGGAAGAATAAGATCTTTCCTTCCTGGTTTGATGGGGAATGTTGGGCTGAAAGGAAAATGCTCAGAGCCTTAGCCCGGAGACTTAAATCAGCTCCCTCAGGGTTTAACCATAGATGGCTACAGTCCCAGAGGAAATATTATCAGAACTTTCTGATCAGTAAGAAGGAACTATTTTGTAGGACACAGTGGCAGGAACTGCACAAGGCCACTGTTGCTAAAAAACACGCAGAAGTTTTGGTCCATGGTGCACTCCCTTAAGAGGCCTAGGGGTGAGGCTTATGCCCCTCCAGTAGCAGCTCAAATTTGGGAGTAATTTCACGGTAGCTTATATACTGAACCAAAAACAAATGTGTGGAAACACCCGGCCAGCAAGCAGGATGGCTAATAAACAATTACCATGTGAATGTGGATACAATTACCCACCACAATATAACAATAAAAAAGGGAAGGAATAATACAAAGAATATATAAAAATGAATTATTTATTGTACATGTGTAAAAGAGCCACATATGTGACTAATGCTGAGAATATGTACCCCAAGAATGACAATGGTCCATATACATATCCAATTTCAAATGAAAAAAATCTTCATATGCGTGTCTACGAGATCCCAGGTTATATTCTCGTTTCAACAATACGTCTTTTTCAAGAATCTTGTAACAGCCATTGAAATCACAAGGCAGTTCTCATTGCTATTTTCTCAGACTCCTAGATACTGATGGTCTGAAGTCTATACAAACAATAAATATCAAATTAAACAAAACAAGAAATATATAGGAATTACAACCCTTTCCCAAAAGTGTGTCACATAACAATACTAGCATATAAATATACAATATAATAACAAAAATAATATTACAACTTACAAGTATCTGGATGATCCAAAGAACTTATACATACGTACAAACTATTCCAATAAGATATGCACCTATATGGAAATAATGTACCATGAAGTTTCCACACAACCATAAACAATACAAATATCAATTTAAATGTAATTCTTAAACTAGTCAGGTGTCATAACCAACAAATAAATGCATGTTCTGGGGCATGGAAGAACCCCCCCAAGAGCACCCCAGAACATGCATAACTCATATCCCCATTGATAAAACAACATGGAATCCACAACATGCTCCAATTACCATGCATTTTTACATGATATATACCAATAAATTATAAGAAAAAGACATGTCCTTACCCCACTATACACTCACGAGGCACTACTACCCTAAGCAATCTGTAGACTGCTAAAAGTCTGCTTTCAAATTGAAGTGGGTGAAATGCACCTATCAATGGAAAAACAATAAGTGTCAAACATTATATTATCAAACTTGGACTACTCCAAACACAAACACAAAATGCCCTGGTCTGGAACTTCAACTCCCCTCTTACCTCCAAAGAGTAAAGATGAAACGCTGCCTGATTAACAGGCTACCCCTCTGTCTCTAGGAATACCACTGCACCCTTGACCCACTTAAATCCACAGTCATGTGACCCAATTACCGCACTAAACCCAAATGCAGAGACTGCTGGTGCTAGAATATCAATCCTACCCTAGCAAGGGCTAATGCCCATCTGTGAATCCAAAATATATCCAGAAGGGGAGCCTCAAAATATTCTAAGGATCAAACCTTCTACAAAATATATATATACACCAAGGGCCATATTCTTATAAATAACAGAGCAAATCCATTTTGTCATAGAGTCCTTGGGGTGAAGTAGTGTTGAGAGTATATATCCAAAAGCATTCCCTTCTCAACAATTCAGAGCGAATGTCTGTCACCCCCTTAGACCCTCCCTTAATAATTTCAATAGCAAATACCTCAAAATCAGTAAAATGATGTTTATGGGTTACAAAATGAGCCGTAAGTGGGGCTTCCAATTTCCCACTTTTAATTTTGCTCTTATGTTCAGATATCCTAATCCTTAGTTGACGAGATGTTTGGTCCACATACTTTAAGCCACATGGACATGTAATAACATAAACAACATTAGAAGAACCACAGTTGGAAAAATGTTTCAAAACCACTTGTACATTATTCGACCCATCCCAAAATTCCTTAATTTCTCTGGTTTGGGGACAACAATGGCAATGACCACACTTAAAATGTCCACATATAGTTGGGACCCACTTCTTATTAGGTTGAATATCCAAATGTGTTATGCGATCCCCAATGTTATGCGTCCTTCTAAAGCCAATGCATGGCAACCTACTACAAATCCTTTTTATGCATCTTTGCAATATTATGGCAGGTATATTGATGATATATTTATAGTATTGAATTCAGTAGGTGATGAGAACGAGTTTTTTGCATGGACCAATACAATCAATGAACACATCAAGTTTACACATGCCATAGATGAGGAGTCGCTTCCTTTTTTGGATGTCATGGTTCAGATCAGAGGTGACTCATTACTTGTGTCTCCATATTCAAAACCTACAGATAAGAATTCCTTCTTACATTATAGTAGTTTCCATCCAAGTCATCTTAAGAGAAATCTACCATATGGTCAATTTTTACATTTGAAACGGAACAGCTCGCACTCTGAGGTTTATGAAGAGGCTGCTGATTCTTTGGCTGTGCAGTTTAGGGCTAGAGGATTTCCGGAGAGGGTAGTCAACACAGCAAGGCGTAGATCTTCGATGATTCCCAGAAAGGATTTCGTTAGGTATAGACACAAGGAGGAGGTAGATAGACTTTTTTGGTCCATGGAGTATACACCTTTATCCTATTCTATTAAATGTTGTATCCAAAAACATTGGCACCTGATCCAGGAAGTCCCTGGTTGTAGTAGGTTGCCATGTATTGGCTTTAGGATGCATAACATTGGGGATCGCATAACACATTAGGATATTCAACCTAATAAGAAGTGGGTTCCAACTATATGTGGACATTTTAAGTGTGGTCATTGCCATTGTTGTCCCCAAACCAGACAGATAGCAAAAAAAGGAAGGTACTGACCACTATACAAAACCAAAAATGGCCATGCCCTTTGTACCCAGTTGAAGCTTTTCCCCAATGGAGTACTATGGCCCTTCTGCAAGCCTTCTCCCCACCCTCCAAGTGCATGGACAGTGGCCTCTTCCCCCCCTCCCGGTTTTTGGTGCACACGCACATACCCCCTTCTCTTCTGATCCCCAGTCCCCAAAGTAGCATATCACTATGCTATATCGCCATTCTCCACAACCCCCCCACCTCCACAACTTCCCTCCTTTCCCCAAAAGCACTATGGAAAAAAAAATCATTTAAAAAAAATTAAAATGATTTCTTCTTGTGCCTCCTCCTTTTGAGGGCAGCTTGGCTTGCTTGCTTGGGTGGCAGGATGGGTGGGGAAGCAATTTCCCAATTCTCCTCCTGTGGAACTGGCTGTGTTGGAGTGTTCATTGGAGACATGTGGAAATGATTGGGGGCGGGGAGTCACGCATGGACCAGGCACTGTTCCCTGACCATGGGTGCTTTGTGGAGCAGTGTGGAGAGGGCTTGGATGCTTTCCTCAGGGTGTGGAGTGCATGGGGAACCAGGGCAGGCAGTTGTGTTCCATGTAGGAAGGCATGAATTGCTGTTGGGGGTTGGGAAATGATGCAGACCAAATGATGTGGACCCACAGACTGCCGTTCCGCTGTGCACTTGTGGCAGGGAGTTCCACCTACGCCCATTGCAGTGGCAGATCTGTAACAAGGAAAACCATTAGTTCAGACCTCCCAACTCACCTTTCTGCTCCAGTGTTTAACTTTCAGGCCCCTGCCCACTCAATTTTCAGCCTGCTGCCTGCCCAAAGGAATGCAGGAATGAGTACCTGGCTTCTGTGGCCGCTGAAGCCATTGCTGCAGTGGCATCCCAGCACCATGTAGTTCTCCTCCCACAATCATTGTAGAGCAGTGAAAAACATACAAAAATCAACTAGGGAAAAAACAAAGTCTTTGGAATTATTCAGAAATCACAGAATTTTGGGGTCTTTGACCCAGAAGCAGTGGTTTCCAAAGTTCGGGAAAGCACGGCCCTTCTCCAGAAAACTTTGGAAGCACCTGCATGCCTGGGCCTGGTTGGAGAAGCTCTCAGAAGCTTCTGGAAACAGTGTCATATTTGGTAGGAGAGGGGAATGGAAGGTGACAGTTGAGTCATGGGGTAAGGCAGATTTTGAATTGATTGGCTGGCCAAGTCAGGTGGCTAGTTTGGTTGGTATAAGGCTGCAGTCAATAGAAAGAGAAGTGCCAAAAAACAAAACTGGCACACACCTCCCAGAGCCATCCCATTCTCTGGTGAATTTGGCTGTGTGCTGCTACACTGCTAACTGTGAGTAATTGGCTGGGCTGGGCTGGACTGGACTGGGCTGGGCTGGGCTGGGCTGGGGGGGGCTCCATACCATGGCATGGTTTGGCTTGGTCTTCCTGTGCATAGGGCCAATGCTGGGGCATGGGGAGTTTGATGCCATGCTTTTTTAAAAAAAAAAGAAAATTGGTTCCATTGGGGGCACATTGCTTGCTGGCTACTGCTGCTTGGTTAGCTTGGCAGTCAGACAGCAGTACCATGAGCCGCCCAGAGGGCTCTCTCTGCCTGGCTCCAAGAGTTCCCCCAGCCTGTATCCCTGGTCTCCTCAAGTTACTGGTGCCAGTGCCACACCAATCCATGCCAAGAGGTTGCCAACCATTGCAGGGGAGGTTCTGAATATTTGGTCTTCTTGAGCAAATGTCCCAACTCTTGCTAGTCTGTTTTTCTGTGCACTGCTTGGTTGGCAATATAATGATGATTTATTGTAAAAGTGGGTGCCTGCTCTGCTGATGGTGGGCCATGCATGCTGTGGATACACAGTACTACCATTTGGATCTTAAAAAAAATTATATTTCTGCATGTTTGCAGTTGCACTTTTGTGGGGTTGTCTGAATCTTGTGCGATTATTTATTTCCCACTCTTGGTAGCCTACTTTTTTGGGTAGTGCTTTGGGTTTGGGTTCAAGAAGTTTGCCAAGATGTGTCCAGGTAGGGCACTGGAGGTATACTTTCCAGTTTTTTTCTGGTATATGGTGTGTAGGGAGGGGGCTTGCCTTGCATTGGTGGACTGGGCACACACATTGGAGGCTTTTTTGGGAGGGGGGATGTCTGGAAACTTTCTTGTGTGCTTGCTGTTGGGAGGGCAAGGAGGTCCATGTGGTATCTGGCTCACTCACCCACATCAGGGCCCCCGAGGACACCAGATTGACCTCGCATGAGAGCACGGGGGATGGGGGTGGCAGTCATACAGGCCACAATGGGTGATTTCAGACGTTATGGGCGCCCGGTTCACCACAGTGGATTCCCGGTGGGGGTGAACTGAACAACCACCCCCGGGGTCAATAAAAGCCCCAAACAGATGTTACGGGACTAGGACCATGGCAGGGAATCGGCCCGGCAGATCACGGGCTGGGGCAGCACAACAGATGTGACACCAATTCCCGGCCATGGTCAAAACACCCAGAATCCACTGGGCAGGGGCGGGACACAGACATGGCCACCTGAGGGCAAACAAAGCCAACAGGCACACAAGGGAATGCCCACACAAGGGAAACGGGAAGGGAGGGGGGAGAGGGAGAAGAGCCGCCCAGGTACCACACACAACAGGCACGCAGACAACGGGGGCACAGTGGAACACACAGCACAAGCACACGCCCGGGCACACACACACACACACACACACACACACACACACACACACACACACACACACACACACAGAAGGGAAAGGAAGGGAGGGGGGACACGGGCACCTGGACAACACACAAGGCACAACAGGCACAGGGTGTGTGTGTGCGGAACAGGGAGGAGGGGGGAAACAGCAAAGGGACAGGGCAGGACACAGGCAATGGCAACCACAACCCCCACAGCAGAACTGTCCGCACGGGCACCCCACAGCAACACAGGCAGTCCCGGAACGGGGGGCCCCAGGAGCTTGGGACCAAGGCACAGCAGGAGCCCACATGGCACAGCGAGTGGGCCGGGAACAGTCTAGGAGGCACATGCAGACCCCACACCCCGGAACGGGGCCAATGGAGGGCAGGCAGGAGAGCCGGTGCAGTGCAGCAGGTCCAAGCATGCACACACACCCTGGAGGAAGATGGGAGGGGCAGTCCGGGGGCCCCAGAATCCCGAGGTCACACAGGCACCCAAGGGGGGGTGGGGCCGCAGGTGGCAGCGCTGGTGGATGGGGACAGTCTGCTGGACACAGGCGGGTCGGTGAGGCTATGGAGAGCACCAGACCCAGGCACCAGGGAAGGCAACCACAGAGGGGAACACCGGGTGCAGAGGCAGACAGGGTGGTGGTGGCCGGAGGGGGCCCGGAGCCACAAGCAGGGGCAGCAGCACCCCAGGAAGCAGGAAACACAGCAGCACGGCAGAGACATCAAGGAGGGAGCAGCCAGTGGAAACCGACCCCCGGGCAGGGGCGAGAGCCCACATGGGGGCAGGCAACCGGAGGGCCGTGAGGCACACCGGGACTTACAGCCAGCTGCTGGGGGCCACAATGGGCCCAGGGGCCGGGTGCCCCGCCCAATGAACCAGGTGGGGCCAATGGATCATGCCCCAGCGGTACCCCAACAGGGACATGTGGTGGGCGATCAGGTAGTAGGCCTTGAAGGGATCCTGCATGGACATCCCCAACTGCACATCCGAACGGGACCACACGCCCGGGACCACTGCGGTAGGCTCAGACACGCAGCAGTCAGCAGTAGGGGGCCACTGAACCTGCCCCAGCTCCAACAGCCGGTGGTACACCATCCCACGGGAGTGCTGGTACCCACGGGCCCCGTGAACACAGCCAAAGTAGGACACGGCCAAGACAGGCCCCCCCCTTCACAAGGCAGAGCATGTAGGCGGCCAGGCTGCACATAGAGAGCACAGACACGGTCTCAGCCATGGACCAGGCCACATGAGAGCACCTCATCTCTGGGACGTACCCATCGGGGAACGGAGCCAGCCCCAGGGTCTCCGCATGCAGCTGGCAATCAAGAGCGCTCGTCTCGTAGCTGAAGTAGCGAAGACTGGAGCTCAGGCTCGCATAAGCACCCAAATGGCTGTCCGGGCAGTCCAGGAGCAGCTGCACGGCCGAGGTATGCCACGGTCACACAGGGACATGGTCTCGCGGAAGGTCCAGCTATGCGGGGCCCCATAGGGGCCGGGAACTGGGAGTCCGGTGGATGCACAACCAGCCATGGTCCAGCTAGACAGGGAGAATAACATCAAGGACAGGAGGGCACACATACCCTCCAGGGTCGGGGGAAGCCTCCGATGGGTCTCAAGGACAGGACAGGCGGCCATGGGCCACAACATTGTATCACCGCTGCACAAGGTGTGGAGTGCGAACCCGGCACAGCTGCAGACAACAATCGCACACACAGGATGGCTAATCAGGACGGCAAGGACACGGTGTTGCAAACAGGGAGAGAGGGGTGTGCGTGTGGTGATTAGGGCTGATGCGGCAGCAGCTGTTACCGCACCGCAATTCCATTCCTAAACCTCGGCATCCCACATTGCGCCTCGCAGAATTCCACCAGGTACCCCACGATTCTGCGATTCTTCCGCTACAAGAATCGGCAGATGCGGCATGTATGTGTTTCGCCGATTTGCTGATCGTTACCATTGTCGTATAAAATCAGCAGTCTTTTCCCGCGTTCTGCCAATTTAATATATGAGACACAGTCATGAGCGTTTATCGCGGTTCTGCGAAGGGAGTATGATGATGACTTACTAGTATGCCACTGCTGCGCTGTGCTGTCACGCTGACTGCTGGTGCTGTGTGTGTCTCTCTCTCTCTGTACCGCAGTAGCTGCTCATTCTTCTCAATACACACATGCATGGACAACATGTTCTGTTTGGGACAAGTGTTGTCCCACTGGTTGGTGTTTTTATTATATGGCAAATTGATCTTTTAAAGTTTTTTGACCAAAACTCATGTTGGGAGTTTAAAGTGACCTGTGTATTGGCTGACCGAGTCATTTTTTACATCATAGGACCAGCTCTGAAAGTTGAAGGAATGAAGTGTGATGTGATACTGTACTGTGTGAAGTCCATGCAGAAGAGTTTCTTACAATCCTCATTTCGCAATTCCTCAGTCTAGAAGAAGCGTACTGAGCAACACAACTCTGTTGTTGGCATAGTTGTTAACGTCCCTGCGTACCATACAATTTGTAGCTGTCATTGAGCTGGTTCAAATCCCCACTGTTACATGTAACTTTTTAAAAATTATTATTACTTTTACATTCGTGTAATGAACTAGAGGATTCATTGAACCTTGGTTTTTTTGTCCCCCCACGCTCTTCTAAGGACCAATTTATAGGGCCCAGAAAGTTGCAGTTTGAAAAATTGAGGAGAGATTTAGACCTTCTTATATTAAATGGGAGGACTGAGGATGACCTAGAAGGGAATTTCACATTCCATTCTTGCCACGGGTCAAGTGTGGTGGACTTTTTATTAATTCCACCATGCTTGTTTGCCTTAGTTGTCAAGTTCTGGGTTGTGCCGTTGGGAGTATCTAACCATCTGCCTTTAAATCTGACTCTGATGATCCCTAGGAGCGTTCCCCCTACCTGCGATAAATTCGATCCTATACGAACAAATACTACTCTTGTTCGGTAGGTAAAATGGTCTGAAGCCCTGTAGGGGTCTGCTGCTGAACTGCTAGAATCCCACGCAGTAGTAGTCCTTCTTCCTCTCCGATGATATCCCCACTCTTATCCTTGGTGATTTCAACATTCACGTTGACACGCCCTCCGCCCCCTCTGTTTCCCGCTTTCTCTCTCTCGCTTCCTCCTTTAATCTCCGACTCTGGACCGACTCCCCCACTCATACTGACGGCCATTCCCTCGACCTCGTCTTCACTCGAAACTGTTCTCTAACTGACCTCTCCTTTGACCCCTTCCCTAGTTCTGATCACTTCCTCGGCTCCTTCAGCCTTTCCCACCGACCCCCCTCCGCCTCCCCCTCTATGCGCCCCTTCCGCAATATGCAGGCCCTTACTCCCTCGGAGTTTGCCGCACATCTTTCCCCCCTTCTCCCCCCCGTTTTCGCCTCCTCCTCCCCTGACTCTGCTGTCTCTGCTCTCAACGCTTCTCTCTCCTCGACCCTTGACTCTCTTGCCCCCCCCTCTGCTCGCCCCGTCCGCCCCCTCGACCCCCGCCCCTGGCTTACCCCTGCCATCCGCTACCTCCGCTCCTGCGCCCGGGCTGCCGAACGCCTCTGGCGCAAATCCCGCTCCCTCCCTGACTTCCTCCATTACAAATTCTCCCTCTCCTCCCTCTCCTCGGCTATCTCCCTAGCTAGGCAGCGCTATTATGCCTCTAGGATCGAATCTTTCTCCCGCGACCCTCGCCGCCTTTTCTCTACTTTCGACTCCCTTCTCAAACCCCCCTGCCCTCCCCCGCCCTCTTCCCTTGCTGCTCGGGATCTTGCGTCGTTCTTCACCTCCAAGATTGACAAGATCCGTCGGGATATTGCCTCCCGCCCCCCTCCGCCCCCCGCTCCCCTCCCGCCCCCTCCCCCCCCCCCCTCCCTCCTCGCATCCTTCCCTCCTGCCTCTCTCCAGGAAATCTCTGCTCTTCTCTCTTCATCCAACCCCTCCACCTGCCCCCTTGACCCGATCCCCTCCCGCCTCCTGACCTCTATTGCTCCCACTGTCGCTCCCCCCCTTCTGCATGTTGTCAATCTCTCCCTTTCCACAGGCTCCTTCCCCTCTGCCTTCAAACATGCCACTGTCTCCCCCATCCTCAAAAAGCCTACCCTGGACCCTTTCGATCCCTCTAGTTACCGGCCGGTCTCCCTCCTTCCCTTTGCTTCGAAGCTCCTGGAACGTGTCGTCTACTCCCGCTGCCTGAACCTCCTCTCTGCCAACTCCTCCCTCGACCCTCTCCAGTCCGGCTTCCGCCCCCTCCACTCTACTGAAACTGCCCTGGCCAAGATCACCAATGATCTACTTGTCGCTAAATCGAAGCGCCACTACTCCGTTCTTGTCCTCCTTGACCTCTCTGCTGCCTTTGACACTGTCGACCACTCGCTCCTCTTGGACTCGCTTTACTCTTTGGGCTTCCGTGGCTCTGTCTTTGACTGGTTCTCCTCCTACCTCTCTGACCGCTCCTTTAATGTCTCCCTCCCCGAGTCGACCTCCCCCTCCCTTCCCCTCTCGGTTGGGGTTCCCCAAGGTTCTGTCCTTGGCCCTCTCCTCTTCTCTATCTACACCCGGTCCCTTGGTGAAATTATTGCCTCCCACGGGTTCCAATACCATCTCTATGCTGATGACACCCAACTCTATCTCTCTACCCCCTCTCTCTCCTCCTCTGTCCGCTCACGCCTCGTCGACTGCCTCTCTGATATCTCCGCCTGGATGTCCCGACGCCAACTCAAACTGAACATGGCCAAGACTGAACTCCTCATTTTTCCTCCATCCCCCTCCTCTCCCTCTGACCTGACCATCTGCATTGATGGGGTCACCATCCGTCCTGTTCTCCGTGCCCGCAGCTTGGGCTTCATTTTTGACACGCACCTCTCCTTTAAACCTTACATTGACTCTGTGGCCAAATCCTGCCGATTCGCTCTCCTCAACATTGCCCGCATTCGCCCCTTTCTATCTGTCTCCTCGGCCAAAATCCTTGTTCATGCCATGGTTATCTCTCGCCTCGACTACTGCAACCTCCTCCTTGCTGGCCTCCCTCGCTCCCACCTGTCCCCCCTTGTGGCGATCCAAAACTCTGCCGCCAAGGTCATTCACTCTGCCCGTCGCTTCGACCATGTGACGCCTCTCCTCCTCTCCCTTCACTGGCTCCCCCTTCCTGAACGTATCCTGTTCAAACTCCTGGTTTTCACGTTCAAATCGCTCCATGACCAAGCTCCCCCTTACCTCTCGGACCTAATCGCCCTACGCGCTCCTGCGCGCGCTCTCCGCTCTTCCGCTGTCCCCTCCCTCGCTCTCCCTCGCTTCTCCTGCTCGCCCAACCGCCTTCGTCCCTTCTCCCTCGCTGCCCCGCATGCCTGGAACTCCCTCCCTGCCGACGTCCGCCTCGCCTCCTCCCTCCGCTCCTTCAAATCCCTCCTCAAGACCCACCTTTTCCATGCTGCCTTTCCCAATGCCCTCTAGTCTTTCCCCTTGCTCTTACTGTCAGCCCTCCTCTGCTGACTGCTGCTACCGACCACCTTGTAACCAAGCCAAGTACACGCACCTGAGACTTCGCATCCGCCTGAATGTTTGTTTGTCTTCTCCCATGTCTCTCCCGCTGTCCCCTCTCCTTGTCTCCCCCTCCTTGTCTTTTAGATTGTAAGCCACAGGTAGGGACCGCAGCTGATTATATGTTCTGTACAGCGCCAGGTTGTTACTGGCGCTTTATAAATGTTTAATAATAATAATAATAATAATAGTGAGGGCATGACAGCGCAGGGTGAAGATTGTATTCCTATGTACAATACGCTCCTGCTATTTTTGAAGTCTGTTCTTACTTCTAGATCCCCACAGAATAGTCGAGAAATTTTGCATTCTCGCTCTATTTGGTTTGATGGTGAGTGCCGCAAAGCTCGGGCTCTAGTATGCCGTATGGCTAGGGATTTAAGACAAAATCCCAGCCATTTGGCAAGAATTACACTGGCCTTAGTGAGGAAAAATTATCGTAAATTGCTGGCAGTTAAGTTGAGTGATGCAAGGGAAGCAGCATGGGATTCACTCATTAAGACAGTTAATGCCAAAGATGTGCGGAAATTCTGGGAAATTATACACCGCTCGTTGAAGAGCGGAAGTATGCAAGAGGAAATTTCTTTACCCCCGGAGGCCTGGCAAGTTTTCTGTGAATCCCTGTTTTCTAAGCCAAAACTGGGTGATGCTGAGTTAACCCTCCTGCCTATAAATAGATTTCAGAGCTGGCCTCCTGTTACGGAGGATGAGGTGATCCTGCTGATTGGAAAGCTAAAGAACGGTAAGGCTCCAGACCCGGATTTTATACCACCCGAACTGTTAAAAAGCAAACCAGACTGGTGGGCAGGAATACTAGCTCCCGTATTCTCATACATTAGCGAAACAGGTAGATTACCTGCCGCTTGACTTACAAGTATTATAGTCCCCATTCACAAAAAAGGAGACCCTAAGATCCCGGGGAACTACCGGCCAATTAGCCTTTTGAGTGTTGTGGCTAAGTTATATTCTAAATTGCTATTGGCTAGGCTATTGCTAGAGAGCCAGGGGATAATAGAGCCAGAACAGGCAGGGTTCCTGAGGGGCCAGGCCACAACTGACCACATCTTGGTCTTGACAGCCTTGATAGATAAGCTGGCTTTAGTACATAGGAAGCTCTACCTATGTTTTGTAGATCTTGAAAAGGCCTTTGATTCAGTAAGCAGAGAATGTCTCTGGATCAAACTCCAGGCTTTAAATATCGAACCAAGATTACTATATCTGATGGTGCAGTTACATACAGGAAATTCCTTACGGGTAAGGGTCAATAGGCAGGGTGTGCTCTCAGAACCAGTCCAGGTGAAGGTAGGAGTGTGACAGGGGTGTCTACTAGCCCCTGCCCTCTTCAACCTCTACCTGAATGGTGTTATTGATTTTCTGAGGGCTTTTGATACACATGCCCCCAAGATAGGGGATCGCCGCGTCCCAATATTACTATATGCAGACGACGCGATTTTGATCTCCCAGACCCAGGTAGGTTTGAGGAGAGTAATGGAAAATTTTGGAATGTATTGTCAGACTGAGCTATTGCAGATCAACTTTGCCAAGACAAAAGTATTGGTGGTGGGAGCAAGAAGTGCGCAGAAAGTACATCGCTGGTTCATAAGGGGCCATGGTATTGAGCAGGTTCTTTTTTTTATTTACTTGGGGGTGGTTTTTTCCTCCCACAAGGGAGGAAGGGCCCATTTCATCGCGGTTCAAGAACAGATTGCCAAGTCTCTGGCTGTGATTATAAGATTCTTCTTCGGGCAGGGGGGGAAGTTGATCCATCTGGCTCTGCATCTTTTTAGGGCTAGAATTGTGGGGAAATTATTATATGCTTTTCCGGCTTGGGGGCTGGAATTTATCTCGAATCTGGAATCTATCCAGAATAGGTTCTTGCGTGCAATTCTTGGAGCTCCAAGAGGAGCGCCCCAAGTAATCCTAAGGGCGGAAGCTCTTTGTTTGCCCCTTAAGACTTACACATTACAAGCAATACTTACTTACTGGATAAAAGTGGTTCTTCCCCCCCACCCCCTTATAAGGATTCCCTGGTCTCCCTGACCATTTCATTAGGTCTGGGGGACAGATGGAAGAATTCAGTGAGCCAGGAATTAGCTAAACTGGGGTTCTCTGCAGAGTGTTTGGGATCTTTGGGAATGGAGGCAGCTAAGACCCTAATCAAAAGGCGCTTACGAGACCAGGCCCTACAAACTGAGGAGGCACTTTTGGCTACTCCAAGGGTAGCCCCAGAGTATGTAGCCTATAAGCCATACCTTTCAGGCTCGTATTATCTATATGTATGGCAAGACTCGAACAAGCGCACGGCCTTTTTCAAGATGCGGGCTAATGTTTTTCTGTCCACATTTGTGGAGGGTCGCTACACAGGAACTCCACATGCTCAACGCCTGTGTTCCCTGTGCATTTTGGGGAGGTGGATACCCCAGAACATATAATAGTCCGTTGTCCTGCTTTTGCTGGGCCCAGGCATAAGTATCTGGGGGAATTACTCTCTAGAGGAGATATTAAGGGGGAGGGTCTGTGACGGCTGTTGAACCCCATCGACACCAGCGTTTCTAGAGTGACGGCGTGATGAGTGCTATTATGCCCCGCCCCCTAGCGCCGCCGGCGTTACGCTCACTTGCAGTCGCCGACCGCCATCGCCGATGCCTAAGACTGAGAGAGGTTTTTACTTCTCCAAGGCAACTCAGTGATTTCCTATTTCAATTAGCCCTGGTCTCCTAGGTCCAAGTCCTTCATCCCCTTATGCATTAGAGCTTTAAATCAGTCCTTATCTTGTTGCTCAGTGTCTCAGCTTTGTGGTGGATGTACAGAAGATTCCACCCTTTTTCTGCTCAAGTCCCTTCTAATCATCTGGATTATAAAGTAAGTAGGCATACACATACACACACACACACACACACACTATGGATGCATAGTTTCCCTCTGCACCCCTCCACCAGGCCGGCCATACACCCTGATCCCTCTGCAACCATCCAGGCCATACACCCTGATCCCTCTGCAACCATCCAGGCCATACACCCTGATCCCTCTGCAACCATTCAGGCCATACACCCTGATCCCTCTGCAACCATCCAGGCCATGCATTTGTGTTGGTTGGATAAATATGTGTGTGTGGCCTGGGTATGTGTGTGTGTGTGTACTGTGTATATGTGCATATGTGTAAGTATGCCTATGCATGCTGATAAATGCCCACATCATAACTGCAAAATTGCTCACTACTAAGGAATTAATTATTATTATTATTTATTTATTTTTTAAAATAATAAGAAAACATTAACAAAAAATGTAACAAAACCATAATATAATGATGTTTAATTAAAAAATGTAACAAAACCCTCTAACAAAACCATAATATAATTTAAAAATATACATGTGTAAAAATATAAACTGTTCCTTTTTAAAAATTAACTAAAAATTAGGTTTTTGGTGGTGATCAATTGGGGATCAAAATAACAAAAGGTTCATGAACCCCCTCCTGTATCTCCATGCCGTCCTTATGCCTTTCTTGCTCGAGCCTTCGGAGAATGTGCTGCAGCAGGCCCCTCACCTGTTCCCTCTCCTCCAGTCATAACACACGCTCTTCCTCCATCGTAGCCACTAGGATATAAAATTGATAGTCACGCTTAGAAACCAACATGACATATATCCTACTGGCACGGTACAGGGAACAACACGCCTGTCATACTTACCAAGCCGGTTTTAGCAGCCAGCCAGCCCTCTTAAGACCCTCGTTATGTTCCCGCTTGCGATACGGGATAGCTGTCATTCCATGGGTTCAAATCCCTGTTGTTCTATTTAACTTTTAAATTTAGTTAAAAAAAATATTTTTACATTAGTGTTACTGTTTTGTAATAGTACAATTATTGCTGTGTTGTGTTTCTCACGGCATACTTTCTATGCCCCAAAATATGCTTTCTTATTACATTAACCTATAGCAAATCCTGGGAGTTTCCTTACATCGTCCTGGAGAAACTTTAAGCACGCTGCGTCGCTGCTAGGCAACGATCAACAATGCCAGCCCAGGAGGGAGATTTAAACTGGGTGGGCAAGTACACAGACAGCACCGGGACTTGTCCTGAGGGAGCCAGGAAAGAAGGGATAGGAGAGCAGAGGTGGGCAAGAGTGTCTGAGTCACCTCTCCCACCACTCTGTGTTGGATGTCAGTTGTGTTGGTTGTACTCCCTCGCCTCGAGTGTCGCGTCCCTGGTCTGTGTTGAGTGCCCTCCTCTGTGTGTTCTGCTAGTTTCAGCCAGGCTAGCACCTGCATTTTCCGCATCCCATGACAGTCGACTTGCTTCTTCTCAATTCATTTCAACAATGTTGTGGCCAGTGGTCTTATCTACTGTCCTTGGAACTCCGCTCCCCCATCCCCTCACGTCCCTTTGAGCCACCCATTCATTGCATTAGTTACAGCCGCGTTCTGCTGCTGGAGACCATGGCTGGATGCTGCTTTTCCCCAGGGCTCGCGGGCATATTAGCAACCCATAGCTGGAGTTTCCACGAGACAATGACCCTGTGTGATCTTTGGCATTCCCCGGCTGTGCAATTGCTTGCCAACTGCCCGGACAGCCATACAGGTGCTTATGCGAGTCTCAGTTCCGGACTCTGCTACTTTGGCTGTGAGTTGAACGCCCTCGACTGCCAGCTGCATGCGGAGACACTGGGCCTCCAGGCCTTTCCCGATGGTCACATCCCGGAGATGATGTGCTCACATGTGGTGTGGTCCATGGCAGAGACCATGTCCGTTCTGTATGTGTGCAGCATGTCCTCCTTTACAGCCTGTCTGGTGGAGGGGGGGGCCTTCTCTGGCCATGTCCTTCTTTGGCTCTGTCCACGGGGCCCATGGGTACCAGCGGTCACATGGTGCTGCCTATCACCGCTTGTTGGAGCTGGGTCACCTTCTGTGGCCCCCAGCTAATGACTATGTCTTTCCGGAGCCCCCCGCGGCAGAGCTGACAGTGCTGGCTGGTGTGTGCTCTTGATCCGATGTGCAACTGGGACTTGCAATGCCGGATCCCTTCGAGCCTTACTACCTGGTCGCACACTACATGTCTGAACTGGAATACCCTCGGGGCATGCTGCAGTGGCCCCACTACGTGCACCTGGTGGGCCACCCGGCCCCTGGCTCATTCTTGGCCCCCTGCAGCTGGCTGTGCCTGTGAGTCCCCCTGTGCCTTCCGTGCCATCAGTGTGCTCCCGTGGTCCACCTCCGCCCTGTCGCCGTGGGTCACTGCCTGGCCCACCTGCTCCATGATCTCCACTTCATTGCTTCCTCTAGTGCTTCCCTATCCCCGATTCCCTACTACAGCTGTGATTCCTCCTGTTCCCGTTCTGAGGTGTGCCCCACCAACCACCCATAGGTGACTCTGTGACTGTGGGTCCTTATCATGTTCCTCCCCGCACCTGGACGAGACTGACACTGTGGTTTCAAACTTATTTGATTACTGCACTAGGTTTGTTGAACTTGGGAGTTTTTTTTTTTTTCTCCATTCAATAAATATTAATTTCTTTTTAGCTGTTTCAGTCTGTTTTCAAATTTTCAAGACAACCGTACCCTCCCACCCAGCCAAGAGTGTTTTACAAACAACTAGATTTTTAACTTCCCACCCAAGTTAACTGGCTGGCTAGCTAATAACTGTGTGGGCAGTGCCAGTCAGTTATTAGGAGGGAGGTGAGTTGAGTGGACTGAAGTAGTAGCCCGCCCCCACCCCCAAAAGTTGGAGGAAGGAAACTGTTTGGTTCACTACTAGTAGCTAGCTAGCTGCCACCTATCTCCGGCTAGCCAAACGTCCCCTCCCCAACCTTCAGGGCACTCAGCCTAAAAAGGCTGGCCCAGGCAGGGAGGGAGTAGCCCAGGATGCATTGCATGTTATCTTAACAATCCATCTCTGACTTTGAGAGAGCATAGCTGGCTAACCCCCTTGTTTAGCTGGAATCCAAAGACCAATCCTCTTTCTTAGCCCCCCAAAGGGAGTAACTAAGGACTGAGAACTGATACTGCTCTTCTAAGATGATCAAATGTGTCATTAAAAGCATTGAACTTGGGATGATTTTGAAAGCATTGGGAGTCATTAAAAGCATTGAACTTGGGAGGTTTTTTTTTTTTCCAATTCAAATAATAATTTGCTGTGCTTTGACTCCAAACAGTCTCCGATTGCCCTGCCCCCACCCACCCTGTAGTTAGCTTAGCTAGCCACTGTAGCCAGCCAAACTTCTCAGGGGACTGTGCTGTGCTAGTGTGCATCCAGTCCTTGTGAAGTGAACTGACTCTGATAGACCTGCCCCATACCCCCACCCACCCGGTAGTTAGCGAGCCAGTAGCCACTAGCCAAGCTTCCCCTCCCAAGCCTGTTTTACAACTTGCAAAGCCATCCAGTCCTTGTGAAGTGAACTGACTCTGATAGACCTGACCCATTCCCCCACCCACCCGGTATTTAGCTAGCCAGTAGCCACTGACTGTACTCAAGCTTCCCCTCCCCTCCCAAGCCTGTTTTATGACTTGCAAAGCCATCCAGTCCTTGTGAAGTGAACTGACTCTGATTCAGTCAAGGAACTTGGGAGGAACGGACTCCTCCCAAGCCTGTTTTACAACTTTTTTCCACACCAACCCCATCCAAAGGGAAGGAGTGTAAGCACATGAAGAAGCCCAGTAGGTTGGTTTTTATTCGACTCAGTGGACTGCTGTGACTCCAAATAAATTTATAAATTAAAATTAATTTGCATCTAATAAATTTAAAATTTTTTTTATTTTAAAAGTGTTTTCCAGTCCACTTAATGGAAGAAGTTTAAGCAGAAGTCACATGAAGCCTAGTAGGACTCGGGCGACGTGCTGTGCTGCGCTGTGCTGTGCTGTGACTCCAAACGTCACAGCCCTTAAAACTTTTTTAAAAAGTGTTTTCCAGTCCACTTCAATAAAGGGAAGGAGTGTAAACAGCCACAGTCCATTTTTACAGAACAACAGCTGGCAACATTAAAGCAGGACAACACCACCATAAAAAATATGCTGGAGGAAGTTTTACAAGAGGTGCGTTGCCAGCATTGAGCCAGCGTGTACCTGCACGAATACATCCACAATGTAAATAGTGTATAAAATGTAAATAATTTTTTTAATTTTTAAGTGTTTTTAAAATTGTTTTTTAAAATTGTTCTATTAAAATTTGTTTTTTACATATGTTCCTTTGCACTCATTATTTTTGCGCCTGTCCTGTTGCTGAAAGCACACACCAGTGAAGTGACCAAAGCTCACAAGTGATACAACCACCTAATTGTGCTATTGCACTACCCTTGTGAAAAATAAAAAAGGTAGTTGCCCATGAAAATTAGTTGAGTTTAGTGTCACCTCCCATACATGACAGTTACTCTCAAGAGACCTTTTTGTGAGAGTAAATACATGTTCCCTTATTTTTTTGTTTCAACAACACTCATGATTTTATAAACTTCTATCATATATTCCATCATTTTATAAACTTCCCCCCTATCAGATGTGTGCCTCAATCTCTTCCCAAATGCAATGAGTTCCCAATGAGTTCCCAAATACAATGAGTTTGCAATGAGTTTCTCTTTGCCATGGGCCTTTGCCAGTCCAGCCTACCCTACCCTAACCACCCACCACCCACATATGCCCACCCTCATGCCATTTTGCCAGCCACTTTGCCAGTCCATCCTACCCTACCCTAACCACCCACCACCCACATCTGCCCACCACATGCCCACCCACATGCTTATAGTTGCCCCTAGCGAAGGTAGGGTGGTGGGTGGCATGTGGGTGGGCATGTGATTGGCAGATGGGCATGCCCACCCACATGCGAAGATAGGGTGGTGGGTGGCATGTAAGTGGGCATGCCCATCTGCCCACCACATGCCCACCCACATGCCACCCACCACCCTATCTTCACTAGGGGCAACTATAAGCCACTTGTGTCTTCCTCTGTTTTGGGAAAAGACTTATAGGTCCAACAAAGAAGTTTGATATACCTTGTGTCTGTCAGCATAAAAAGGCTGGCCCGGGGGTGGGTGCGGTGGGGGGGGGGAGTAGCTACTGCAAGACTAGCCAAATGTCCCCTCCCCCACCTTTGGGGCCAGCCTGAGCTGAGTGAATGACTACCAGACACATAATACTCAGCAAACATGCCACTAGACAACTGTCCCCTCCCACCCAGTAAAGACAGAGTGTTTTACAAACACCTTGATTTTGAACTTGCCACCCAAATTAACTGGCTGGCTGGCTAATAACTGTGGCCAGTGCCAGGCAGCCAGTTATTAGGAGGGAGGGGAGTTGAGTGGACTGAGGTAGTACCCCGCCCCCACCCTCAAAAGTTGGAAGAAGGAAACTGTTTGGTTCACTACTAGTAGCTAGCTGCCACCTATCTCCGGCTAGCCAAACGTCCCCTCCCCCACCTTCGGGGCACTCAGCCTAAAAAGGTTGGCCCAGGCAGGGAGGGAGTAGCCCATCTGCACTGAATGTTATCGTAACAGCACATCTCTGGCTTTGAGAGAGCATAGCCGGGCCGGCTACTGAGCTAACTGCATTAACTCGCGTTTGGTTTTGGACAGAGCTTCTATAGCGTAGCGGTTACGTTTCCCTGCTACAATCCTGAATTTTTGGTTCGGGCGGTTCTAATCTGCAGTGGCCCTTTTTACTTTTATAAACAAATATTTTATAAATGGTGAGATAAAATGATGTTAGTGCATCCTAGCCTAGTTCAATTTATATTTTACTTTATCAGACCTCTGTGCAGCAGCTAACTCTCACATTAACTAGGTGTGAGGCCCGGCCTCTGTTGGATTGCTAGCAAAAGCTCTCATGGCTGGCAACCGGTAACAGACAGGCAGAGAGGTGTGTGTGGAGAGGGCGTGTGTGTGGAGAGGGGTGTGTGTACATCCACCCGCGGCTTTATGTAGTTAGCTTTGGAACTTAAGCTGAAGTTGTTCGCCTTCCCCTCCCCCTTTCCACACACAACAGCAAAGTTGCTAAGTTAACTTTAAGTTAACCAAAACTATTGGTGTTTAATGACTAGTGATCACTGATGTGTCCTACTCCGGACCGGCGCTGCCCTGTGGCCCGAGAGTGACCGTGATCCGCCTCCCAATTGAATCTCTCTCTAGTCTCTCTACCTGCATCGACAGCCCCACCCCACTTCTGCCGCACGGGTCATTTACATAGCAACTGATGCACACCAATAAAAACAGTCCTTCCCTGTGACTGAAAGCTGACAGCCACAGGCATTTAACACAGGGAGGCGGACTTTATTTGTCATTGCCCATGTGCTGCGTATTTACATGTCAAATAGATATCAATTCTATTATAACTTGTGAGAAAACCAGAAGAATGGCTTTTGCTGGGTTTTCTGGACTCCTCGATGGCCTGATTAGAATTGGTAAGTTAATTTTTTTTTTATATTATGTGATCTCTCACATTATTGCATGCTTTACATTAGTTGGGTTTTTGTCTTTATTAGTGCATTGATCTGTTTTAATTTTCAATGCCATTTTAAGTGAAATATTGGTGGATGTGGCCTTAGCAGTTTGGGGAATAGTGTGGGATGTGGCGGATAATATACAACACTTAATCTCCAGACAGGAGAAAATGGGTAAGTATTTCTCAAAAATACATTGTTACTTACTATTACCCTTTGAGTAGTGATTATATAAAAAATAAACCTTTGCTGCAGTTAAACAATGCATAAACTAACTGAATTCCATTTTTACAGAAGAACAGCTAGCAACCATACAGCAGGACAACACTGCAATAAAAAAAATGCTGGCTGTAGTATTGCAAGAGGTACGGTGCCAGCACTGAGCAAGGATGTACCTGAAATTTACATCCACAATGTAAATTATGTAAATATTTTAAAAAGTTTTGACAATTGTGTTTAAAATGGTTTTAAAAAATTGTTATATTAAAATTTGTTTTTAAATATGTTCATTTGCACTCATTTTTATTGCGCCTGTCCAGTTGCTGAAAGCACACATCAGTGAAGTGACTGAAGCTCACAAGTGATACAAACACCTAATTGTGCTATTGTACTCCCATTTTGAAAAATAAAAATAAAGTTGTTGCCCATGAAAATTAGTTGAGTTTAGTGTCACCTCCCATACATTAGTTACTCACAAGAGACCTTTTTGTGAGAGTAAATACATGTTCCCTTCTTTTTTTTTTTAACACTCATGATTTTATAAAATTCTATCATATATTCCATCATTTTATAAACTTCCCTCCCCTATCAACTGTGTGCATCAATCACTTCCCAAATGCAATGAGTTCCAAAATGAGTTCCCAAATGTGTTACCAAATGCAATGAGTTTGCAATGATTATGTCTTTGCCATGGTCCTTTGCCAGTCCACTCCACCCTACCCTACCCAACCACCGCTAACACAACCACACCCAACACTCACATCTGTGTAGAATAATGCATATTTGAGGGGTATGCCCCTTTTTAAAATTCAACTGCATAGTTCCCATCCCAACTATGGATGTATATTTTCCCTCTGCACCCCTCCACCAGGCCACAGCTACACATGATCCCTCTGCAACCATCCAGGCCATACACCCTCATCCCTCTGCAACCATCCAGACCATCCAGGCCCCCCAAAATATTCTTATACCACCCTTGGAGACTACTTATATATATGGTAGGGCTGCATAGGGAACACCAACCCTCCATCACCTGCATCCACCTTTCCCCCTTATGCACCCCTCCATCACCTGCATCCACCTTTCCCCCTTGGCACCCAGCTGCAAAAATTGCTCACTACTAAGGAATGAATTATTATTCTTATTTATTTATTTATTTAAAAAATAACAAAAACATAAACAAAACATTATAACAAAACCATAATATAATTTTCTAATATACATGTGTAAAAAGATAAACTGTTTCTTTTTAATAATTAACTAAAACTTAGGTTTTTGGTGGTGGTCAATTGGGGATCAAAATAACTAAAGGTTCATGAACCCCTTCCTGTATCTCCATGCCGTCCTCATCATGCCTTTCTGGCTCAAGCCTTCGAATAATGTGCTGCAGCAGGCCCCTCACCTGTTCCCTCTCCAAGTTGCCAAGTTAAGGTGTTTCATTGCACAAAGGCATTTCATTGCTCATAGTCCCAGCAAAGAGCAGCTTGTGAAGTGAACTCTCTGATTGCCCTGGCCCCCCCCACCCTGCCCCCACCCTCCCGGTAGTTAACTAGCCACTGTAGCCAGCCAACCTTCTCAGGGGACTCAGGGGACTTTATAAATGCCTCAAAAGCTGTCTTCAGTTTCTCCAAGTGAAGTTACTGTTTTGTTACCAAAGTTAACTGGCTTGCCCCGAAGGTGCAACTGGCCACCCAAGTTAACTGGGTGGCTGGCTAATAACTGTGGCNATTTCTCATGTACTCTATTAGCTCAACGCCTTTGAGCATTCCAATATCGTTACCACCAGAGTGTATTACAATGCATGAAGAAAGGGAAGAAACAGAGGCAATGTATTGTCTTTTGTTCTTTAAAGCAGGCAATACATTAGACCATCACATGCCCCCCCCCTTCTAATCCAACGCACTGTAACATTTTCCAAATTCAAATCGACATCGGTGTGTTCTGTGCGACAGACTTGCTCTAGTCTGGTGATCTAGGAATCACCAATGAACCAAATATTCTTCATCATTAATACCTAATGGAATCAGGCAAGAAAATTAGTAGGCTGTTTTGTAAAAAAAATAATTAAATAAATGTTCTTATTATTACACTTACTTAAAGTCAGGAATGGAGAGAACGCTGGTGAATTGATTGTCTGCCAAATGTATCAGGGAGGGAGTTGATCTGAAAATAGTGGATGAGAATTTAGGTTAGCACCAAGCATAATGTGTGATGAAAAATGTTGATTGCATCTTTATTATCAAAAAGATAAAAAAATGATCAAAAAATAATTTCATCTTTATTATCAAAAAATAAGCAACACACAAAGCACATGCACACATCATCTCAAACATCAACAGCATATGCCGCATGGGACTTTGGACGGGGGTGCATGCTAGAGGGAGTCACTCACTACAGAGATGGCTGAGTGGTTATATACTCCTCCTAGTTGTCAAATGCTAGTCTCTCAGAATCACATGGAAAACGATTGTAACTAGGATTCGGTGTGATCTACGAAACTACATTCAGTGCCTGCACTGACTAACTTGGCAAAACAACTTCACACTCAAATACTGACTTATGAGCTGTGGCCTAAAAATCATGAAAATGAAATAAAAATCACCCAACACTTTCCAGGGACGCTCAAGTTTGTGGGAATGGGAAGAGTGGCAGTTGCAGAACAATATAAGGTTGCTACCTTGTAAACAATGTTCTTTGAGATGGCTCTGAACATTGTCACAATGCCAACACAACTTCAAAGTACTGTTTGTAAATGAACGGCAAGGTTCATCGTTCGTGTGATTGTTCAAACAAGTAATCTGTGCTTGATATGACTGTGTATATAATGGCGCCTGAGAGCGTTCCATGGTGACAATGTTCAGAGCCAGCTCGCAGAACCATTGCTTGCAAGGCAGCAACCTCAAGCCACACCGATCCGGCGGGGATTTTTATCTTTTTTTAAAAGACACTGCCAGTGCCTGCCTGATTGGGGAAAACAGACACGGCCGGGGGGGGGGGCTGCCGGGAGAGAGCCTGGAGCCTGGGGAGCATAGCTGGTAGCCACGGAAGCGCAGAAGCCGCCAGCGAGCCTGGAGCAGGGACTCAGTGTCGGGGAAGCACATGGGGAAATAGACAGGGCCGGGTGTGTGTGTGTGCTCCAGGCTCACCAGCAGCTTCTGCGCTTCCGTGGCTACCGCTGGCTATGCCTGGCTATGCAGAGCAATACAGCACAGTTTCTAGCAAATAAAAAAATTATCCATCCATCCATCCAACCAACAGGAGTTATCATGAACAAAATAAACAACAAAACAATAGCAAGCACAAACAATATCAACCCAAAC
>QEPC01002794.1:2450117-2469940 GCA_003113815.1 Sphenodon punctatus
TGGCCCGGCCCATCCATCCCCCCCTTGGCCCCTGCCCCTGTGGGCCAGGTCCCTCTTCCCTCCTGGTTGCCCGCTTACCCTCGATGTCGGTCTCCGTTCCTTCCGAGGCCAGCCCCTCGGTGTGGGACTGCTCCTGCATGGACCACTGGCTGAGGGTGATGAGGGTGCCAGCCTCAGACTCTGCCTGTCTGGCCTGTGGGTGAGTGCTCTCTGGGCTGATGTCCGGGGGGGGGGCTGCATGTGCCAGAGGTCCCAGGGCATTCCTCCTGGGGGTCCGGGGCCCTGGAGCTTGTGTCTACCAGGAGGGAGGTGAGGTGAGGGGGTACCTTGGCCCGTTCCCTGCCCTGGACCACTGCACTCCCCACAAGCCTATCGACCCCTTCATGTGCAGTATTCGGTCCAGGGCATCATAGAAAGGGGCGGTCCGGGCTCCGTGTCCGGACCGCCTATTGTTGTCCCTGATGGCCTTGTACCCCCTCTTCAGCTCCTTGGCCTTGGAGCGGCACTGTGCCACTGTGCGATTGTGCCCTGCCACCTCCATGTCCCCCACTATGTCCTGGTAGAGATGCTCATTGCGCTGGTTATGCGCGAGCTCCAGCTTGTACTCCAGGGTCCCCCAGATCCGTATGAAGTCCTGGGTCTCCTTCAGCCCCCACTGGCCCCCTCTGTGGTAGGGCTTCCTCCCTCATCTCCCCTGTGGATCCTCCTCCTGCTCCTCCTCCTGCTCCTCCTCCTCCTCCGCCCGGGCTGGGTCGGTGTCCTCCGGGGGCTCGTCCACCTGGACCCTTTTCTGTGTCTGCGGGATGCAGGGTGTGTGTGTGTTATGGTTGGGTGCAGTTCTGGCCCCTCTCGCAGCCTGCCCCCTTTCCCCCGTCCCTGCCAGGGGCCTGGGCTGGCCCCCTGCCCCCCTTGGTGCCCCTGTTCCCCTCCCCTTGTTTCCCCTTACCCGTTTCCAGGGTGCCTCCTCCCCTGGTCCGGCTGCTGTCCTCGGGGCATCATGTCCCGGC
Organism: Sphenodon punctatus; assembly: GCA_003113815.1. Classification (NCBI taxonomy): domain Eukaryota; kingdom Metazoa; phylum Chordata; class Lepidosauria; order Sphenodontia; family Sphenodontidae; genus Sphenodon; species Sphenodon punctatus. The sequence goes on from QEPC01002794.1 coordinate 2,451,125, forward strand.
TGCTGCGGGTGTTGTCCCTCCGCCTCCTCCATCCTCAGTATGACCTCTGCCTCCCCCTCCCCTGCCTGCGCTCCCTCCACCTCTGCCCCTGCCACTGCCTCCTCCACCCTCGCTTTCTCTCCTGCTGCTCTTTTCCACCTCCCTCCTCACTCCATCCCGCCACGCTTCCCTGCTGCAGATTTCCCTTTAAATCTCCCTCCGATGGCTGTGTTGTTGCTGGTTGCCTGGCAGCGATGCTGCATGCTTTGTCCCCGGCTGGGGATTGTTTTCTTTGGTTCCGGTCGGTGATTGCCATCCAGATGTTACTTTTTGTTGTTTCCTGGTGGGAATCTCTTTGACCATGCTTCCGGAGATTGTCCGGCGGGGAGCCCCAGAAGTGTGGTTGGAATTGACCGCATATGGGAATTGGCCGTGGTGAACATCTGGCGGCCACCAAACAGACATTCAGGGCGCTTTGGCCCCGCAGCAAAATTGACTGTGGTTCACTGTGGTTGACTGTGATCTCGTAACGTCTGAAAATACCCAATGTTGGGTTGGTGGTTGTGTCTGGGAGTGGGTGTTTGTTGCAACTGGTTTCCTTTGGATGCCATTGCTTACTTCCAGGGCCAGACACGGTCCTTTCTGTGGCATAGGGAAGACTGAGCTTGTGCGCCATACTTACTGGGGACAATGGTGCATGATGTTTGCATACTTGTGGGGTGGGGAGGGAATAATTGTGTTTCTCAAACTGGCCTCCATAATAAAGAATAGTTAACAGTAGTAGTAAGTAATGCCTCCAATTCTGTACTATTTCTCTACAGTACCTTGGAGATGGAGGACACCTGTGTCTACCTGAGTGCGAACTACAAACTGTTGTGGCGAATTCATCGCAAATCAGATTGCATCATCCTGACTGCAGAAAGTATGGAGAAAGTAATCTGGAATATTGGAGATTCCTATGTTAGACAAATGCAGCAGTTTGTCAGGAAAGAGAGGCTTGACCTTTCCTCTGACAACCAAATTTATAAAATCTACTGGTTTGAAAAAGGAGGAATGAGATGGTATGAAATTCTTCCCAAACTGGAAGAGATTAGGAGAAGATCTGTTCTAGCCCCTTCTAGAATTGTAATTCACTGCGATGGGAATGATGTGGGTTGCACCAGAGGTTTTGATCTGATAAGAAAGGGTACTTTCAGACATGACGCTAACCACCCTTTAACCACCCTTGGTGGTTATTTATGCATGTTGCAGGGCTGTATTGGTGCCCTATGCAGCCCTGCAACATGCATAAATAACCACCAAGGGTGGTTAAAGGGTGGTTAGCGTCATGTTTGAAAGCACCCAGACATGCAAGTTGACCTCTCGCGTATCATACAAACCTTTCCCATTCGCAAGATACTGTTCTCTGATTTGATTGAAAGACCAGAGAATAGATACTTTCAGTTGGAAGCGGGACTTAGCAGGCTTCGGAAAGTGATTAGAAAATTGAACAGGTCAATCCATGGTTTTCTGCATAATTGAGGAATGGGTTCAATTTGGCATAGGGATTTTTCCTGACATTTGCTTTCACTGGGTATTTTCAGACGTTACGAGATCACAAGCAACCACAGTGAACCACAGTCAATCCCGTGGTGGGGTCAAAGAGCCCTGAACCAGTGGCTGCCAGATGTTCACCACAGTCAATACCCACATGGGGTCAAAATCAACCACGTTTCCGGACCTCCGGCCCCAACCATCTCTGAAAGCGTGGTTAAAGAGATTCCCAGCGGGAAACAAAAAAAGAGTAACGTCTGGACGGCAACCACCGGCCGGAATCAAAGAAAATGATTCCCAGCCGGGGACAAAGCATGCAACGTCACTGCCAGGCAACCAGCAACAACACAGGCCAGGGAGGGAGATTTCAAGGGCACACAGCAGCAGCTGGGACGAGCTGCCCTGGCACCTTCTGGGTGCTTTGACCACGGTCCGGCCCGGGATTGGCATAATATCTGTTGCGCTGCCCCGGGTCGTGGTCTACCAGTCTGATTCACTGCCATGGTCCTGCTCCCATCACGTCTATTTGGGGCCTCTCTTGCCCACGGGGGGCGGTTCGCCGGTTCACCACTGCTTGGAATCCACTGTGGTGAATCGGGCTCCCATAACGTCTGAAATCATGAGTGTTTGAGTCCATTTATTGAGAGAAGGACAGAATCTATTTTTTACAGATATCCGTGAAAGCATTCTGGAAAACATCTAGTTTATGTAGTCTGACTGGGAGCCAAGGTTTATGATTCTTATAAGTGCTGTTCCGCCAGTTACATTGACATTCCAAGAAAGACTTTTAAAAGACGGGATTTTTCCACCATCTAGCTGACCTAGTTTTTTGAGTAATTAAAAAAAAATCTGAAAATATTAATTTTGTAAGCAGAGAATGTCTTCTTGTTTCCCTGTTGTTGCTACTCCTGCTGTCCTTCTCCAACCCCGACATAAGGACCTGGAGTACTCCAGTCCAGTCCTCGCAGAAGTGCAGCGGACACCGAAGATCTTCATTCTTCATGAGGAGGACCGTCCTAAATGCGGATTGATCAACAACTTGACAGTGAGTGAGGTGGGGGGAGGGTGCATGGCAGTGCGTGCGTGTGCGCGCAGTTAACACAATTAATAATAATAATCATAATTATTATTAGCAACCATTTATATAGCACCAGCAATGTACCTGGTGCTTTACAAAGTAATGGAATAGACACGGTCCCTGCCCTAGGGCTTACAATCTGAGAGAGAGAGGGGGAGGGGGAAACGAAGGAAGGGGAACAGAGGGAGAGACAAGAGGTGTAACATTCACAAAGATGCAAGGTCTCAGGTGCATGTGCATGGCTTGGTTACATCGAGAATGATGGCTGGCTGGTCCATGTGGTAAGGATATAAGTACACAGACATCAGGTAGCAGATTGTACTGGATGGTAGGCATCAGCAAGAGTTAGGAGAGGGGAGCTTTCAGGGTATAGAGGGGCGGGGCCCACAGGGACAATGGAGGAGGGGGCAGGGGGTGGCTTGGGGTGTCCAAGGATTCATGCTCCCCATCCCCCTAGTACCTGTGTCTGGAGAGGCTTCCCCTGCTTGCAGTCTGCTCGGCCAGTGATTACCTGATGAGAGGCAGTTGTGGTGCTCTGAGCGCCTGCAGCTGAAGCAAGGGCTGGGTCTGGAGCAAGGCACATAAAAGGAGGGCCATTAGGCTCTCTCCATTATAGGTGATCAGAGCTTCTTGGTTCCTGTAATCTGGCCCATGCATTGGTAGTTGAAGAAAACTGTAGTTTTCTAGAATCCCATCCATTTCCCTGTTCCTGTGTGAGGAGTGCTGAGTGGGGTGAGTGATTGTGTTCAAGTGGTGTGTGCTTCTGTTTTCCTTACTGTTGCCCTTCCACACAGGAGTGTGTGGTTGCCCTAATCCTTCCCCGCTCCCCTCTGGGGTTCCCAAGGCCTGGGGTCCCTACTCCTTCCTCACTTGCTTCCCCTCCTGGGTCCTGTGTGTGTGTGTAGGATCACTATAACCCAGGGCATGACATCCCCGATAGACCCACTGATGAATGGTGGCTGGGTCAGGTGCCTTGCAGCACACAATTGACCACGCAGCTATACACCATACTGAGGGCTCCTGTGAGATAGGCTTAGGGATATAACCTTACAACAAAAGAGAACGAAAGTAATGGAAGGAAAGGCAGTGCCATATTACAAATATTGGGCAGCTGGTTTAAAGAGACCAGCTTATATGAGTAATTTACTGATGCCAAAATTGCGCACTGCATTTACCACTTTAAGGTGTCAAACTATGAAGATAGAAGTATTGTGGGGTAGATTGGAAGGCCGCAACTATGCAGAGCGGGTATGCATCTGTGGAATGGGAGCTGTGGAGGATTTACCGCATTATGTATTAGATTGTTGAATATATCATGAGGTGAGAAAAAAATTGTGGGCCTCAGTGGGGCTTATGCAAGGACGATCATCTTTACAAAGGTTATCTTCTTTTTGAGGGATGTGAGCCCAGAGGTTACCAAGGACGTTGCTGTTTTTGCATGTAGAGCAAAAAAACTATGTGCAATGAGGTTATTTGCAGCTTGAGGGGAAGAGGAGGGCATGTGGGCTTTCAATTTATTGGTAGGCATATAGTACTTATTATTGCAAGTGGGAAACCTATGTCCTTAGTTATTATAGGACTATATATTATATCTATGTGTATATAAGTTGTATATGTTGTATCTTTGTATCATCGTGTAGACGTCAAAGACCAAGATTGGTCATGACAAATAAACAAATTGAAATACTGAGGGCTCTTGTACCACTAATAGTGTGCGTCTGTGAGTGGGGGGTTGTGTACTCGTGTCGTGTGCACCCCTCCTTCATTCCTGTTTCCCCTTGCCATCCCATATTCCCCACACGAGCAAGGAGTCGGGGAGGGCAGAGTGGAAGAGGTGGGTCTTGAGGAGGGATTTGAAGGTACAAGTTTAATGTTTTATTGTTTTGGCTGTTGGCCATAACAAATACAAAATTAAGAATGGAACAAAGTATCAAAGACAACATAGTTTAAAATAAATTATAGATATAACTAACAGTTATTGACAAGTAGTAACTTTAAAGATTAGGGGTGGGACTACTGGATCTACCGGTATCCGATACTGCCGGTATTGGGTGTACCGACAATATCGGATTAAACCCGGTAATCCTGGTAAATTACCAGATTCCCCCCGTACCGGATTTTTTACATTGCAGCCATTCAAATGAATGGCCGCAATGTAAAAAACCCCACAAAAACCCACAAATACTTTCCCTCCCTGAGTCCAGGCTGCGTGAGTGGAAGGGGGGACACCCCCCACCCACCCTGCCTAGCCTGGATTTAAACAACAAAATTTTTTCCCCTAAGTCCCCTACTGCGGGCACCGGGTCGCTGTCGGTAACCCAGAGCCCGCACCAGCACTGCAGCAGCAGGTAAGTGTACCGGTACTGTACTGATCCCTGGGGTGGGGGGTGGTTTAACACCCCCCCACCCCAGGGATCACCCTACCTCCCCAATGCCATTACCTACCTTGAGCTCCAGGCGGCAGCGGTGCTCCGGCGGCTTCAGCGCTGGTTGTGGCTGCTGGCTTCAGCCCACTACTAGGCCTTCCGGGGAACTTCTGGGTTCCCCGGAAGACCTAATAGCGTGCTGAAGCTGGCGGCAGCCACANGCTTTACAAAGTAATGGAATAGACACGGTCCCTGCCCTAGGGCTTACAATCTGAGAGAGAGAGGGGGAGGGGGAAACGAAGGAAGGGGAACAGAGGGAGAGACAAGAGGTGTAACATTCACAAAGATGCAAGGTCTCAGGTGCATGTGCATGGCTTGGTTACATCGAGAATGATGGCTGGCTGGTCCATGTGGTAAGGATATAAGTACACAGACATCAGGTAGCAGATTGTACTGGATGGTAGGCATCAGCAAGAGTTAGGAGAGGGGAGCTTTCAGGGTATAGAGGGGCGGGGCCCACAGGGACAATGGAGGAGGGGGCAGGGGGTGGCTTGGGGTGTCCAAGGATTCATGCTCCCCATCCCCCTAGTACCTGTGTCTGGAGAGGCTTCCCCTGCTTGCAGTCTGCTCGGCCAGTGATTACCTGATGAGAGGCAGTTGTGGTGCTCTGAGCGCCTGCAGCTGAAGCAAGGGCTGGGTCTGGAGCAAGGCACATAAAAGGAGGGCCATTAGGCTCTCTCCATTATAGGTGATCAGAGCTTCTTGGTTCCTGTAATCTGGCCCATGCATTGGTAGTTGAAGAAAACTGTAGTTTTCTAGAATCCCATCCATTTCCCTGTTCCTGTGTGAGGAGTGCTGAGTGGGGTGAGTGATTGTGTTCAAGTGGTGTGTGCTTCTGTTTTCCTTACTGTTGCCCTTCCACACAGGAGTGTGTGGTTGCCCTAATCCTTCCCCGCTCCCCTCTGGGGTTCCCAAGGCCTGGGGTCCCTACTCCTTCCTCACTTGCTTCCCCTCCTGGGTCCTGTGTGTGTGTGTAGGATCACTATAACCCAGGGCATGACATCCCCGATAGACCCACTGATGAATGGTGGCTGGGTCAGGTGCCTTGCAGCACACAATTGACCACGCAGCTATACACCATACTGAGGGCTCCTGTGAGATAGGCTTAGGGATATAACCTTACAACAAAAGAGAACGAAAGTAATGGAAGGAAAGGCAGTGCCATATTACAAATATTGGGCAGCTGGTTTAAAGAGACCAGCTTATATGAGTAATTTACTGATGCCAAAATTGCGCACTGCATTTACCACTTTAAGGTGTCAAACTATGAAGATAGAAGTATTGTGGGGTAGATTGGAAGGCCGCAACTATGCAGAGCGGGTATGCATCTGTGGAATGGGAGCTGTGGAGGATTTACCGCATTATGTATTAGATTGTTGAATATATCATGAGGTGAGAAAAAAATTGTGGGCCTCAGTGGGGCTTATGCAAGGACGATCATCTTTACAAAGGTTATCTTCTTTTTGAGGGATGTGAGCCCAGAGGTTACCAAGGACGTTGCTGTTTTTGCATGTAGAGCAAAAAAACTATGTGCAATGAGGTTATTTGCAGCTTGAGGGGAAGAGGAGGGCATGTGGGCTTTCAATTTATTGGTAGGCATATAGTACTTATTATTGCAAGTGGGAAACCTATGTCCTTAGTTATTATAGGACTATATATTATATCTATGTGTATATAAGTTGTATATGTTGTATCTTTGTATCATCGTGTAGACGTCAAAGACCAAGATTGGTCATGACAAATAAACAAATTGAAATACTGAGGGCTCTTGTACCACTAATAGTGTGCGTCTGTGAGTGGGGGGTTGTGTACTCGTGTCGTGTGCACCCCTCCTTCATTCCTGTTTCCCCTTGCCATCCCATATTCCCCACACGAGCAAGGAGTCGGGGAGGGCAGAGTGGAAGAGGTGGGTCTTGAGGAGGGATTTGAAGGTACAAGTTTAATGTTTTATTGTTTTGGCTGTTGGCCATAACAAATACAAAATTAAGAATGGAACAAAGTATCAAAGACAACATAGTTTAAAATAAATTATAGATATAACTAACAGTTATTGACAAGTAGTAACTTTAAAGATTAGGGGTGGGACTACTGGATCTACCGGTATCCGATACTGCCGGTATTGGGTGTACCGACAATATCGGATTAAACCCGGTAATCCTGGTAAATTACCAGATTCCCCCCGTACCGGATTTTTTACATTGCAGCCATTCAAATGAATGGCCGCAATGTAAAAAACCCCACAAAAACCCACAAATACTTTCCCTCCCTGAGTCCAGGCTGCGTGAGTGGAAGGGGGGACACCCCCCACCCACCCCACCCTGCCTAGCCTGGATTTAAACAACAAAATTTTTTCCCCTAAGTCCCCTACTGCGGGCACCGGGTCGCTGTCGGTAACCCAGAGCCCGCACCAGCACTGCAGCAGCAGGTAAGTGTACCGGTACTGTACTGATCCCTGGGGTGGGGGGTGGTTTAACACCCCCCCACCCCAGGGATCACCCTACCTCCCCAATGCCATTACCTACCTTGAGCTCCAGGCGGCAGCGGTGCTCCGGCGGCTTCAGCGCTGGTTGTGGCTGCTGGCTTCAGCCCACTACTAGGCCTTCCGGGGAACTTCTGGGTTCCCCGGAAGACCTAATAGCGTGCTGAAGCTGGCGGCAGCCACAGCCAGCGCTGAAGCCGCCGGAGCACCGCCGCTGCCGCTGCCGCCCAGAGCTCAAGGTAGTCAATGGCATTGGGGAGGTAGGGTGATCCCTGGGGTGGGGGGGTGTTAAACCACCCCCATCCCAGGGATCAGTACAGTACCAGTACACTTACCTGCTGCTGCAGTGCTGATGTGGGCTCTGGGTCACCGGCAGCGGCCCGGAGCCCGCACTAGGGGACTTAGGGGAAATATTTTTTGTTGTTTAAATCCAGGCTGGGCAGGGTGGGTGGGGGGTGTCCCCCCTTCCACCCACACAGTCTGGGAGGGGGGAGGTTTTTGTTTTTTAATTTTTTCCATTGATTTCAATGGGGACAGTTCCCCATTGAAATCAATGGAAAAGATCCGGTACCAGAAAACAGGTATTAAACCAGTAAGCCGGTTTTTTAAAATCTGGGAACCGGTAAAACCGGTACCTGGTATTTGCCCTCATGTCCCACCCCTATTAAAGATACAAAAGGACATTTGAAATTGACCTTGCCCTTCTCGGGGCTTGAGATGGCAAGTCTTGATCTCTACAACTAATAGAATAGGTTAGCACATAAATAATAATTAATAATAAATTTGGGGAAAAGCCATCTCAGAGTTTCGCAAACCTTAAAAAACAAGATGATAATAATAATAATTAAAAAAATTATATCATTTTTTGGCCAAAGGCCTTAACAAATTACCTGTACAAAAAGCATTGTACAAACGAGAGATTGTGTACATGCTACATCCATGTAAAGCTTGGTAAACAAATGGTTCACAAAGGGCCTGATACAAACATATAAGACATATATGCCCCCTAGTTTACAATATAAACTCTTACTCACAATTAATCTCTAAGTAGTAACAGGGCAGAAGCAACTGTTTAATACCTAACTTGTGCCGACATAGATCGAGAGAGGCATTATATCTATAGTTGGCCACCACTTAACTACCCTGGCAGAAACAGGTACAAAAATAGATCAGGGGCTCATCTGCATTTGTGTATATATATATATAAACACTGGTGGCAAACATTGTCATTAAGCAAAAAAGTTGTAAATAACCTCCTATAACCTGGTCAGGAAGAGGAGGAAATTTCTAGCCTTTGTTTATAGAAAACTATACAAATTCCGAAGGCAGCAATGGCCCTGGACTTAGGAGAATCGCGGCCCTCTAATAATAGTTGGACTCGGATATTCTTGGGCAGACCAACTGGCATTGATTGAATAAAAGGTCCAATATATTTGTCCCTCAGAGATTATACTTGGGACAATATAGTAGTAGATGCTCATTAGACTCGAGGGCTGCCATTTCACAGTGCGGGGATAATCTTTCCGCTCTCGGGATTTTCCGATATCTGACAAATAGGATGGCTGAAGGGAAGGCGTTAAAGCGTATAAGAATTAGCACTCTTCTCTGGGACCAATTTGACCACTTGGTTATATATTCTGATGGGGAGGAGTTAAAATTACTAAGCACATAGCTGGGCGCAATCTTTTGAGTGGACAGGGAAGAATTTTCTGCTTGCATTTCTTGGTCATAAAGTCTCCTCTTGATCAGAGATATAGCTCCTATAGGGCCCAAAGGCCGAAGAATTTCTTTCGCAAAGCCCAGTCTGTGTAAGTCCTGCTCAACTAAGTCCGGCCATTAGTCCGTTGCCTTCTTGCCGGTGATGAATGTCAATAGAGAAGAGGCCAGGGGTGGAAAGACTACTGCTTTCAGCCAGAATTTAAAAATCATTATTTGAGCCTGTGACTTGATTGGTCTCATAGCTGTTTCTGCTCTCAGGATCACCTGGGGAACACACATTGGGAGGCCCAGGACTGTGCGAAGGAAGGCGTTCTGAATACCCTCCAGCTTCCCCAGAAAGGGATGACCCCAGATAGCCACTTCATATAACAACTGGGGGAATCACCTTAGCTTTAAACAAACGTAGGGTAGGTCCTACTAGTTTACCACCCTGGGAGTAGAAAAAGCTTAACATTGCTCTAGCAGCTTTTTGGGCCTGCAACATAGCTATCTCACAAAATGCAGAAAAAACTACCCCCAAGTATTTAAAGGTTCGAACCTGGTCTATTCTAATTCCATCCATGTACCAGGTAAATTGATGAAAAGGTCGACCTGCCACCAGAACTTTAGTCTTAGCATGGTTAATAGACAGGTTTTCTTGCTTGCAATACAATGCAAATCTCTGCATGCTTCGGCATAAGTCAACCTGTGAGACAGAAAGTAGGACTGTGTCGTCTGCGTATGTCAGGCCCTGGGGCCTGAGGAGGTGGGGGGGTGGGCGTCACCCGGGGGGATGCCCCCCAAGGCAAAGGCAGGGACAGAACCACCGTCTGGATGGCATGGGTGCCCATGGGGGCCCACGGCCTTGCACCTCCAGAACGCACCCCACAGGACCTCAAGAGCAGGACCCCCTGGATCCCCCCACCTTGCCAGAATCTCAGGGGCTCCCCCTGCCACCAGCTTCCCGCCCCATGGCATCATCAGAGCCCTTAAGTGTCACCCCCGAGGCGCCGTCACAGCTGCAGCTGGCCATGCCCCCGGGCTCGCCGCAGCGCCGCATCGGAGAGTCCACAGGGCCGGCCCCACCCAGCTCCATTTCATGCCACCCAGCCACACACCCCGAGGCCGCCGCTCTGCCGCTCCACATGCCTGCAACAGAAGACACTGGTGCACTGCTTATAAGGGAGGACTCAGCAGAGCTCCCTTGCTGGTGATCAGAGCCTTGCCCTGTGAGACTTGCCCCTCCGTGATTCCTCCTGCTGTTGTGCTTACCTGCTGCCTAAACCCTGAGAGTGACTGAGAGTGAGAGAGCAAGTGAGTGTGAGAATGCGAGTGAGCCCAGAGCGTGAGTGTGAGTAGCTGCTGGTCTTTCCCTTATCCATGTGGTGGCCTTGTGGGATTCGTATAGGAAGTTTGCCCTGTCCCGGTCCTCCCCTCCTGGCCTCCTGCACGGTGCCCTCACTCTGTTCCTCCCACGCCTTCCCCGGCCCAGGGTCCTGTGTGCGTGGGTTTCCTTGCTTGTTGTGGCCTTCCCTGGTTGGGAAGCGACTTGGCTTGCACCCCTATGATGATCTTGGTGGGGAACGGCTTGTCCTTCCGGACCACCGCATAAGAACCTGAGGGGCCCTTTTCTAGGCAGTGCCCATTCCCCACAGGACTCGCCCCTGGGCTGTGGTCATGTGTGCTGCCCCTTACTTTTCCTCCCCCCGTGGGGGTTCCCCATCTCCCAGGAAACCCCAAACCCCCACCCCCAAAGCATATAATAATAGCGGTAACCTCCGAAGACTTAGCTTGGGGCATGTAAATTATCTAACGACATGAAAAGCGGTAAAAGCGGTAAATCATTAAGAAAAAAGTTGAAGAGCGCTGGGGCTAATATACAGCCCTGACACACTCCTCTTTCAAGGAGCAAATCCTTAGTGAGAGGACAATTATGTTATTATGGTGGAGTTTGACCATTAAGAACAACAGGCGTCCATCAGTAGAAGAACCCTTGAATTTTATCCATAGGCGCTCCCTGCCAATGGTATCGAAAGCTGCCCTCAGGTCAACAAAGCAGCAAAACAAAGGAATTTTTGACTGAGACAGAGCATACTTTGTGAATAGATGCTTGAGAATATACGCATGGTCCAAGGTAGACTGACCTGCTCTAAAGCCTGTCTGCTTGGGATTAATAATGTTATTTGCATCAAGCCAATTTTGGAGTTTACCAAGTAGGAATTTTGCATACAATTTCCCTACTGTAGATAAAAGGCTAATAGGTCTGCAATTTTCAGGCTCATGCGGGTTTCCCTTCTTAAAGATTGGCACTACTAGACCCTTCATCCAGGGTTTAGGGATCGAGCCTTGAGAGTTGATTGCCATAAAGAGAGGTGCCAACAAAGAGGCCCACCAATTAGCCTTAAGCTTTAAGAGCTCAGGGGGGGATGAAATCTATCCCTGGTGCCTTACCATTCTTGAGGGAGGAGATAAGCTCAAGTATCTCTGTAGGGGTAACCAGAGGCCATTCCTGAAATCTGTCAGGAGGGGAAAATTCAATGTTCAATAAGGGGCTGTTAGGTTTTGCGAACAACCTTTCAAAATGCAACTGCCATTTGACAAGTGAGGGCAGAGATTTGCGCACGGGTCTGTTATCCTGTTTTGCTTGTGCTATGAGATCCCAAAATTTTCTGCTATCATTTATTGAGGTTGCCTGGTGTAATAATTCCCATCTGGACATATTATGAATATGTTTTTCCTCTTTATCAAACATTTGTATAGACTCCTATGTCTGACTATGACTAATCTATTGCCTCTTGAAGGATGCCACTTCAAGGACCTAGTAGCCTTCCAGAGAGATTTCCTCGCCAGTAGGCACTCGCTGTCAAACCAGCTCGGAAAGCACAGGGGTTTGACTCGGCGTGGCTTATTAGATGACAAAACTGGAGTGAGCAACTCTATCAAGGTTTCAAAAGCCATTATGGATTCCTGAGAGGCACAGGAAATTTGGTTGCAAATGTCAAAAACTGGCTTGGAATTAATAAATGCTGTACAAATCGCTTCCAGAGCAGGGGACCATTTTGCTCGAATAGGACACAATAAGTGAATTTCCAGATGTGAAGCATTTAAAGAAGAATGAAATCTTTTATTGACTGGGAGAAAGTCTCTAACCAATAGCGCTAAAGGAGAATGATCAGTTTCGGAGACTGTTAACACTCTTAGTTCAAAGTCATCCGATAAGAATCTGTCAGGGATTGGCACTATCAGAAAATAGTCTATCACGCTGGCACCCAGCGCTGAATGAAAAGTGAAATGGCCTTCGAGGTTACCTGGTAGCAAGATATTCAAGATTATTAAATCAATGTCTTGTTGAAGCTGGTATAATATGGGAGCCCTTGCACATGTTATCCTATCCCTGGAGGCTTGCATATTATTGAACGGGGGAATAATAGTTTCATCCAGGTCAGCAACAGCAGAATCCACTGTGGGATTTCCAGTACGGGTGTTCAAATCCCCACCCATAATCATCAATACCTCTGGGAATTTTAAATAAGCTCCTTTGACTGCCTCCTTGACAAACTGCCAGATCTCCTCAGAAAAATATAAAGAGGAGGCTGGAGTCACATACGCATTTGCCAGTAGTAATTCCTTACCAGACTGCAAATGCAGTGCCATAGCGCAAATTGAGAGCCCAGGGACTCTAAAAGGCTAACCTTGAAACACAAAGATTTGAGAATTAATAGGGCTAAGCCCCCACTCAGTCTCTGCATACAATCCGTAAGATTCATAATCAGGAAAGACAATAGGTTCATTGGACCAGGTTTCTTGAAGTAAGAAAATATCGTTGGTACTGGAAAGAGATTTAAAATCCAAATTCCACTGACACTTTCCAGCCTGAAATATTCCAGCTCACAATTCTAAGGCCACCAGATTCCTCTCCCTCGAGTCAGTCTATATAGGATAAATTATCAGTGGGACAACCAAGCCCCTGGGACTCCAGGGAGCCCCCCAAAGGGCGTGTGGTCAATCTACACTGTTCGTGGCACAAAGGTTGCACAGAGGAGCCCTGGGCTGGAAGGAGGGACTCCTTCGAGCACCTACGGGGACTAGAAAGACCAACTGGATAATAATAATAAAATAATAATAATAATAATAAATAATTAATAATGTACCTAGCAAATTTGCTATATCAATTTAAGAATACAAAAATAAAATCCTAAAAAGTAACAGGCTTGAATAGCCCAAAATAGTGGGCTATACAGTCATATAAAAACACGTATATCAATCAGTGGCATATATCAGCAAGGAAACAAAAAGGTAATTACTAAAATAGAAATAAAAGATAAGAACTGAGGAGTATCATGCTCCATAGCGAACAGCCAACTCCTACAATGGTAGAGATATATATCCCTTTTCAGCTGTGGTTTTGAGTCTTTTCTACTAAGGCAAGTCATGGATTAGTTCTGAATCTTTCCAAGACTAAGATTTTAGTTGTGAGCAATAGAGCTACACCTTGTAGTTGGCAACTGAGTATGGGACAGGTTGAGCTGGTGAGGGCATTGAATTACCTTGGGCTGACTATCGGTGCTAGGGGCATGGGGAACTGCCATGTCCAGAATAGAGCTATTACGGCCATGCGGAAAACATGTGCCCTGCTGAAGACCTGTAGGATCTCTAGTGGGGTTGATCTTTCTACCTTGTTGAAGGTTTATAAGGCAAAAATCCCTCCAACTCTATTATTTGGCGTGGAACTTACGCCCCATGCGGCTATGCTTCCCCTGGAAAGAGTCCAGAATATGTTTTGGAGACAGTTGTTGGGGGTGGCTTCTAGTGTACCAGGGGCTGTCTTGAGAGCAGAATTGGCTATTCCCTCGATAGGTTCTTTAGCAAAGAAAGCTTATGTTAGATTTTGGCTGAGATTGTTGTCACCTCAGGAGACAGCCCTGCCGGTTAAGTGTTTGAGAGAGGAACTCGAATATTCAGGTCCCCGGTCCTATCCCTGGCTCGCATTCCTGGGCTCCTTGCTTCGAGAAACTGGCTTTTCACTCCAGTGCTTTTATGGCAAAACTATGTCAGCCATCAAGTCGAAGTTTCTAGGGAGGATCCAGGATATTGCAAGCCAGGAAGATATGTCTGAGCTGGGTAGGTGGAAAGTGGCACCTCCTTTGGGCAGTTCCTTTTTGAACCCTATTTGGACATCCTGGGCAATCCAAAATTAAGGTGAGCATATACTTTACTTCACTGGCAGATGGTTAAAACAGCTATGGTCGTTGGAAGATATAACTCTACCTCACGCGAGCACAGATTGTGCTCTTGTTATAAGACTGAAGTAGAGTATATTGAGTATTTTCTTTTGAGGTGCCCTTATTTTGATGCTCTTCAGGTAACGTGAATAGTTCCTCTATTGTTCAAGGACCCCTTATCTAACCTAAGTGAATGTTTTTGTTATCTACTGGTCCTGCTGCAGAAGGAGGCTATATTTGCTCTTGCTGCTTACACCTATTTGGCATCTAAAGTAAGGCATGCAATTCAAGCCAAAAGTGCTCAGGTTTTAAAGGTCTAGTTATGGCAAATACATAATTTTGTGAGGGACATGAAGTTGAGTATAGTAACTAGATTAGGGGGCAAATTATAGTTTTTAGTGTACGCTGCTGGCAATTCAACCCTAGTTTCTATATTTAACCCATAGTGGTCAGCTTAAGTGGCCCATTTTGGGTTATGTCTAGGGTTGTCTGCTGGGCATTTAGGTATATGGGGTTTTGGGGTTTTTATTAAGTTATTAAGGTTGTTATTTTATATTTAGCTTGTCCTTGTATATGTCCTGTATATTTTACTTCTAGTTTGTCCTTTATATGCGTCTATAGCAGGGCGGTGGTTATGCTTAAATTTTTGTATAATTTTTGATTTTGTCTCTATGATGTTTGCTGGATATTGTTTTAGCTTACGTTGAAGGACCAAGATGTCCTTCTTATTAAGTGCGGATTATTACAGGCAGCGGGATGAGGCCGGATTCCCAATACTATCCTTGGGCTTATGATTACTGAGCTAATATATGAATTGGTATGGGACCCTTGGCTGGCTAATGGGTTTAATGGGTTTAATATTTATATGCACTGGATTTCTTTTATCTATTTATCTTTTTAGTTTGTTACTACTCATTATGTTTGTTCCCTGGTGTTTTTGTCCTTGTGTGTTTTTGTGCTGTTTGTCTTGTCTGTGGCATATGGCGGAAGTCCTGCCTAATAAAACTTTGGTTTTGACTTTGACTAAGGAAAGAAAGAAAGTTATTGCTTTGGTTCTTTCATAATCAGAGGCTGCAATTAGTAGTGCCATTTTACCCTCTGTCGTAAGAGAGTGATTCCGAAACAGAGGGTCAATCCAAGCACTCCTAAAGTCTTTAAATCTGTGGCAATAAAAGATTACGTGCATCAAAATCTCTATTTTTTGAATCTCGCAGGAACAGTATTTACTAGAGTAAGGCAACTGGTTTCTCCTGCCTCTTATTATTGCAGTTTCAAAAAGATTGAACCACAGGAGAGTTATCATTCTTCTCAATTTAGGATCTTGCATCTTAAGAAGATATGTCTCAAGAGAGCTTGAGACCTTCAGCTGAGCATACAATGGGGCTATCGTGCTTACTTGGATAGCTGAAATATCACGCTTTGCTGCCTAGTCTAACAGTTTCTGCCTAATCTCAACCTTATCTGGAAATGGAACAGAGGGGTCAATAGATACAGCGAGCTCTGCACTCAGTTCTTTAATCCCTCCCCACCACTGATACTGAATACCCCTTGGTGGGACCTTTGCTCACAGTAACACTGCCGAGCCAGGGATGTGCCTTCTGGTTGGTGCAATTTGAGCCAGAAATTGAGTGCCCTAAGTTTAGCTTGAGCTTCAATTGAAATAAACCCAGATTCTAAATGGAGCATGGGTAGCGGGGTTGTTCTTGGTGCCCTCAGTATACTTCGCAAAAAGTAATTTTGAGGCAGCTCCCATCTGGCTGTATGACTAAAATAAGTGACTTCCGCTCCATAAAGGAGTTGTGATAAAACCAAGGTTATAAAGATGTTAATGACTTGATCCAATTATGCCGTTTGAGAGGCATAATACATTTTAAGAACTCTGTCTTAAAATGACTGTCTGGCCTTTATAAGCCACTGTTCAGAGTTAGCCCTCCATGATCGAGAAACTGAAAATATAAGACCCAAGTATGTATATTGAGACACTTGGTTCAGATGATAATACCCTATCGTCCACTTATACTTTAGCCGGGGAGCCCCAAAAGAAATTACTTTCGAACTCATATTATTAATCTCTAAAAAGTTCTGGATACAGAACCTATTCAATGAATCAAGCCACTGCTGAAGACCTTGCTTGGACTGCGAGATCAAGGCAGTAACATCTGCGTATAATAGCAGTGAAATTGGCCTACTCAGTATTTTTTTGGGGGGTTAAGTGATTGGCCTCAACCAGCTTGACTAAATCATTGATAAATAAATTGAACAACAGAGGAGCCAGGAGACAACCCTGCCTGACTCCCTGATTCATCATGAAGGGGCTAGTGGTTCTGCCTTCTGCATCCAACTTAACGACAGCCCTTGTATTTTCATGCAGGCAAATTATAAGACTCAGTAAGCGGGGATTAATCCCCAGATTAAAGAGCTTTAGCCACAGAATTTTCCTATTAACTGAATCAAAAGCCTTACTAAGGTCAATAAAAGCCACATATAGTTTTGCTCCCCTAATGTGGACGTATTTATCGATCAGGTGGGAGAGTATGAAACAGTTATCAGCGGTAGCCCTTCCTGGTTGGACGTCTGACTTCCTCAGCCAGAAGTGAGTGTGAGTAGGCCCAATCTTCCAGTGCGGTGAGCAGAACTCACAAATATAATTTGCTTATAACCGTGAGGAGACTAATGGGTCTGTAACAGGCAGGATCCTTTAAATCGCTCTTCTTGAAGATTGGGACAATAATTGCCAGGGTCCAGGACTTTGGGATAATTTGGCATGAGTTTATGGCAGAAAAGAACTTTGCCAGAACTGGTATCGACCAGCCCAAATTATCTCTAAAAAGTTCAGGGAGTAGACCGTCTGCACTGGAAGCTTTTCCTGGGCGAAGTTTATTGATCTATTCGCCTATATCCCTCTCTCTAACAGGAAAAATGAATCTATACTTTTGATTTCAACTGGAACTGTGAATGGAAGAAAGTCTGCGGGAATTGCCGCTGAAGAGGAATCCCAATATAGACTTTCATAAAAGGAGATCCACTGATCATCCTCGATTTGCACGTTATTAAAGGGCCTCCGTTTCTGACGCCATAAGTTGATCCGTTTCCAAAAATCTATTTGGATTACGCGTCCTGGCTGCAACCTCAAGTTCTGCCAAGATTTGCGCTGACTTACTGAGTCTCTTTGCTCGTAATAGTTGATAATACTCCCTTCTTCTAGTGACGTATAGTTCCCAATCAGTATTCAGATGATATCTATTCCAGTTCCTCCTTATTTTAAGTAGTGCAACCTTAGCATTTTTATATTCATGGTCGTACCATATATTTTGGGAACTATATCATTGATAGCTAGTAGACGCGGGGCGTTTCTTGATGACATAAGGAAGAAGACTGTCTCAAATGGACTTTAAAAGTCTATAGACCTCTATATGGTCATTGGATGCTAAAAGAGACTCATGCAGGAACAAAAAGTCAGGTGAATGGAGCAGTAATGTCACCTGGGTTGAGACTACTGAACTCCATTTGAGTGGGAGATGAATAAAAGAGGCAACTGGATGAGACTGATCGGAGAGTTTTTTATATAAAGGGATTTCGAGAGTCAAATGAAGTGGAAAATGGTTTCCCTCAGGCCTTGTTAGGACCTCAAAATCTTTAATGAGCGAGAAATCAAATGGAGAGACCATTACATAATCTATAAGACTAGCTCCAAGAATGGAGTCATAAGTGAATTGACCAAAAGGATCTGACCGGGATCTACCGTTTATAATCAGTAGGCCCTGTTCGAATACAAGCTGTATCAGCTTCTCCCCATGTCTATTCTGAACACAGTCCATAGACCCTCACGAAGGAATCTTCAGAAATGAGTGTAACTGGGAGTCAACTACCTCAACAGGATAATCACCTATCTGTCAGCCGCTGCGGCCGCTGCCCGGTGCGGCGGCCCCCCCCCCGAGGGCACGTGGACCCCGCTCCACCTACCAGCATTGCAACGCCGCCTCTGTTGCAGGCGCCCCCAGCCGGAGGCGCCGGAGGCAAAACCGGCGAGGAAAATGGCTCCGGGACTGTGCGAAACGCCGAGGAGCCCTGCCCCCCAGCACTACAAAGGCCGGCAGTGCAAGTGTAGCAGTGCCGGTGAACAGAGCTACAACCCTGGAGAGACTGGCCCCCCTCTGAGCTAAGTGGTGAAATTGACTACCCTATTGTTTGCATTGCTGTGTGTTCCTCCCTTACCCTGCTCCCTTCCTGCTGTTTGTATTACAGTGTGCCTCTGTCTTCCCTGTTATAATTGTGTATGTGTGATCTCCTTTTCCCTCTGACCTAGATTACTGAGTGTGTGGTTGAGAGCCTGCGGGCTCGCCCGGTTGGGCTTTCCCTTCTGCCCTGGGACCATCCCTTCCCTTTCCCCCCTGGAGTGAG
>QEPC01002794.1:2483607-2499172 GCA_003113815.1 Sphenodon punctatus
TACTTCCTCCCAGCCTACCTTGAGTCCCCCGCTCAACCCTACCCAACCCCGGTACCTCAAGCCTCAACACTAGGGGCGAGTGCTCGGTTTCCAGAGCCCTGGGAATCCTTAGCTCCCGTACCAAAAATAAAGATTTCACTGTCACCATCAAATAATCGATAACACTCTGCCCTACTGCAGAGTGGTACGTAAAGTTGCTCTCCAAGTCCCCATACAGCCTCCCATTAAGTACAATTAATTCCAACTCATCTACCAACTGATGAAACAAGGGGTCCCTTGCACTTATGACCCGGTCCATGGAGACCCTTTCGTTGTTAAAGGGGGGTACAAAATTCATACTATGGTCACACGATGGGTTACCCACCCAAGTGTTCAAATCTCCCCCCCCAAAATTAAAAGAGCCAGTGGATATTTGAGGAGAGATTTATGCACTGCATCAGAGATATACAACCAAATTGCCTCCAAATAGTAAGACGAGGCTGCCGGCGGAACATATACATTTGCCAGGAGTAGTTCTAAGTCGGGGGCAAGAGAACAATGCCACAGCGCAAAATAGGACCTATAGCTCGCTACCTCCTTAATAACTGCCCGAAGAGAATTCTTGACAAGTAGAGCCAGCCCTCCACTCAACCTACCAAATTTACTATCAGAGCTGGCCTTTAAATAATAAACCTCAAACCCCCCTAGGCTGAGTGCCCTTGTCTCCCAAGTTTCTTGCAAAAGAAAAATTTCACAGAAATTCTGTAGCTTTTGGAAGTCTAGGTCTTGAGTTCGCTGTACCCAACCTCCAATATTCCAACATACTACCCTCAACTGACTGTCCCCTCCAAATTCCTTAGATAGTCACTCTATTGAGGGAGATACCAGTCCTCGTGATCCCATTAGAGCATTATTACTATCTACTGCTACTGCTACACACTCAGATGTGTGCTTTATTAGGGGCAGAAAATCCCCTAGTGTCGAGAGCCTCGGCCCCCTTTTGACAAAAATGTCCTTCGACGGCTCTACCATCTCAGTAGCTTCTCCCCACCTTCCTTGTTCTTCATTTGACCCAACCCCAACCTTTCTGCCTACAGATTCCAGTGAAGGCATACTATCCTGGGAGAAGCCCCCAATGCTCCATATGGCAGCTATGTCTGAGCTTACTCCCCAGGGAGTAGATGTAGCCTGCCACTCTCCCCCTGCAACCATTCCCTCATGTAAAGAGACGTTNTATAGATCTATTATAGAGTTTATACCATAGGCGCTCTCTATCGACAGTGTCGAATGCTGCCCTTAAGTCCACAAAACAGCAGAATAGGGCCGTCTTGACCTGGCCCAGCGGGTATTTTGAGATTAAACGCCTTAGGGTATAAATGTGGTCAACCGTAGAATGCCCTGATCTGAAACCCGCCTGTTCAGGGTACAAAATCTGTTCCTCCTCCATCCACTTCTGTAACCTGAGCAATAAATACTTGGAATATAGCTTGCCCACTACAGAGAGCAAGCTTATCGGTCGGTAATTTTCTGGATCCTCCCCGTTACCCTTTTTATATATGGGGACCACTAAGCTTTTTTTCCACTCTCCTGGCATAACCCCGTCTTGGTTTATTTTCGTAAAAAGAGGGGCTAACCACTTAGCCCACCACTCTGCCTGACATTTTAATAGCTATGGGGTTATATAGTCCATTCCTGGCGCCTTTCCCCTTTTCAGTGACCCAATAAGCTCCACCACCTCATGGACAGTAACCGGGGGCCATTCCTGGAACTGATTGAGTGGTTTCATGACCAAAGTAGTTCCCAAACCTGTCGGTTTAGCAAACAATGCTTCAAAATGCATCTGCCAAGCCTCTGGGGGTACCTTTAATTCCCCTACCTGGTTGCCCCATGAATTGTATCGCGCAATCAAGGCCCAAAATCTGCTGGTATCCTTTGTCCTTGCTGCTTGCTGTAGTTGGGCCCATTGTATAGAGACAAATGTCTTTTTCTTATCTCTGAGTATATATCTATATCTTCTCCTCTCTATCGTCACCCTCTTCTTATTTTCACTAGTCTCATTAGTTTGCCATGCTTGCACTATCCTTCTTAACCTTCTTCTAGCCCCCCTACATTCCCCGTCAAACCAGTTTGGGCTGGAAATTTGACCCGTAGGCACTTGCTTCCTACAAGTCAACAAAGGCAGCAAGGACTGACAGAGTAATTCAAAGGCCACAACTGCCTCTGGGTCCGCCGTGGTTATCACTTCAGAAAGGGCAGTAACCTGCTCTTCCTGGGTGAAACTTAAGAAGGCCCATTCCAATTCAGGTGACCATCTTGCTCGAGTAAGGCACCACTCTGTACTTCCTCCCAGCCTACCTTGAGTCCCCCGCTCAACCCTACCCAACCCCGGTACCTCAAGCCTCAACACTAGGGGCGAGTGCTCGGTTTCCAGAGCCCTGGGAATCCTTAGCTCCCGTACCAAAAATAAAGATTTCACTGTCACCATCAAATAATCGATAACACTCTGCCCTACTGCAGAGTGGTACGTAAAGTTGCTCTCCAAGTCCCCATACAGCCTCCCATTAAGTACAATTAATTCCAACTCATCTACCAACTGATGAAACAAGGGGTCCCTTGCACTTATGACCCGGTCCATGGAGACCCTTTCGTTGTTAAAGGGGGGTACAAAATTCATACTATGGTCACACGATGGGTTACCCACCCAAGTGTTCAAATCTCCCCCCCCAAAATTAAAAGAGCCAGTGGATATTTGAGGAGAGATTTATGCACTGCATCAGAGATATACAACCAAATTGCCTCCAAATAGTAAGACGAGGCTGCCGGCGGAACATATACATTTGCCAGGAGTAGTTCCAAGTCGGGGGCAAGAGAACAATGCCACAGCGCAAAATAGGACCTATAGCTCGCTACCTCCTTAATAACTGCCCGAAGAGAATTCTTGACAAGTAGAGCCAGCCCTCCACTCAACCTACCAAATTTACTATCAGAGCTGGCCTTTAAATAATAAACCTCAAACCCCCCTAGGCTGAGTGCCCTTGTCTCCCAAGTTTCTTGCAAAAGAAAAATTTCACAGAAATTCTGTAGCTTTTGGAAGTCTAGGTCTTGAGTTCGCTGTACCCAACCTCCAATATTCCAACATACTACCCTCAACTGACTGTCCCCTCCAAATTCCTTAGATAGTCACTCTATTGAGGGAGATACCAGTCCTCGTGATCCCATTAGAGCATTATTACTATCTACTGCTACTGCTACACACTCAGATGTGTGCTTTATTAGGGGCAGAAAATCCCCTAGTGTCGAGAGCCTCGGCCCCCTTTTGACAAAAATGTCCTTCGACGGCTCTACCATCTCAGTAGCTTCTCCCCACCTTCCTTGTTCTTCATTTGACCCAACCCCAACCTTTCTGCCTACAGATTCCAGTGAAGGCATACTATCCTGGGAGAAGCCCCCAATGCTCCATATGGCAGCTATGTCTGAGCTTACTCCCCAGGGAGTAGATGTAGCCTGCCACTCTCCCCCTGCAACCATTCCCTCATGTAAAGAGACGTTGCAAGAGCGGCCCTTAGCAATTCCCTGGCTACCTTGCCCCCAAGCCTCCCCTTGATGGTTAAGAGGTCTGGCCGCCGCTGCTCTAAGCTGTTTCCTCTTCATCACTGAACCCTGTATCCGTTGAGATAGCAGCTGTAATCTATCATAAATATCCCGGGGATCGGATACCGTCCCCCTTTTTGACTGCTCTTTCCCTTGGGACCCATCACTAATTAGAACAATGGGAGGGTTCTGGGACGAAATCTGCACCTCCATTGCCTCACCCTGAGACTCCATCACCCTCAAATCTTTAATTGATGTTGCCTTCTCCTGAACTTCACCTTCAACATCCCCAAACCGGGGAAAAGTCCCCTCCCGCCCCCTCTCCTGTATAGAAACCCCTAAGGGCCTAGCTGTACTTGGATTTTCTTTCCCCCACTGGCCCATACCCATATAGACATTGGCCAATGAGATACCCACAGACAATAAAACCTTCTGCTTCTTCCACATCTCAAGGACGTACTTAGCCGTAGTAAAATGGAGAACAATACTCATCTGCTCCCCATTTATCCCCAGCCTGTCCACCCTAGAGATATCTTTACTAACTATTGGGTGCCGCAAGAGCACCCTTAAGTGTTCTGCAGCTTCCAATGATGTACACCATCCTGGTAAATTACCCCTTGGTGTGGCTTTGATATTTAAGGCAATTTTAAATGGAGCCTTTGCATAGGAGGCCAGTACTTTCTTGTCCTGGTCAGGACTAATATCCAGGACAACCACATCCAATGGATCTAGCCCACCTCTATCATACCCAGTAGCCCTGGTCACTATAGGGGTAGCTAACTGAGCTTGTTGCCCACCAGTCGCCTCTTTATTTTGGGCCACTAGGGCAGCAACTACCTTATTGTTTAATTTGTCCATTTGCGCCATCCAACCTCCCCCACTAGATGGATTGATAAACTCATCCACTTTGCAGTGACTTTATCTAGACGCATAGACATAGCTCGAATCGTTTGTGACGTCAAGAGAGCGTGCTCTGCAAAGCAATCCAAAAGGCCCCCCTTCATGTGAAGATATATGATGTCCCGAATAATGGGGCCGTGGGGCAGAATCTATAAATGACTTTTGCTCCATCAAATCCCCTTCCGGTTGCAAAACCAGTGCAGGCAGCAAAGCACCTTCCCCTGTGGAGTGCCTCCCCTCACAATTTGAGTGGGGCGGTACTGGTTGTAAAACTGGCTGCAACTCCTCATACCTATTAGATAGAGGAAAATAACTATGAATCTTCCTCTGTTTTGAGGATGGTACAATAGGTTGGGTTGGCAGTGTAGGTGCACGCCCTCATTTCCCTTTTCCCGGTACTTGAGAAGGACTGGACATAATTATAGCACAAAGGCTATATACACGGGGGAGGAAGTACACTCAATAACCCACTCCTCCCCAAATAATACCACACGTCCACCCCTCCACCCAGCCCAACAATAAATGATATGAGAAAGGTTCTCCCCCAAATTAAAAAACCCCAGCACCAATTCGTCAATTCAAGACGCAGCAAAGTTCTGATGATACACTCCAGGGCACTCTGAAGGGTGCTCCTAAGGGCATGCGCCCTTCTGCTCACGGCCCTTCGGCACGCGACCAAGGTGCGTGCCTACGGCACAGCCGAAGGCTGACCCCGGTCTTTTCTTTCAGGCAGGCTGCTGGCTCCTCCCCTGACCGGCCTCCGAACTCCGCCCGCTCCCAACTGCCAGGTGAGTTTGAGTCACTGCTACTGCAGCGGGGCTCTTTCAAAGCAGCTACCCCTCCACGTAGCCGAAGGCTGACCCCGGGCTTTTCTTTCAGGCAGGCTGCTGGCTCCTCCCCCAACTGGCCTCCGAGCTCCGCCCACTCCCAGCTGCCAGGTGTATTTGAGTCACTGCTACCACAGCGGGGCTCTTTCAAAGCGGCTACCCCTCCATGTAGCCAAAGGCTGACCCTGGGCTTTTCTTTCAGGCAGGCTGCTGGCTCCTCCCCTGACCGGCCTCCGAACTCCGCCCGCTCCCAACTGCCAGGTGAGTTTGAGTCACTGCTACTGCAGTGGGGCTCTTTCAAAGTGGCTACCCCTCCACGTAGCCGAAGGCTGACCCCGGGCTTTTCTTTCAGGCAGGCTGCTGGCTCCTCCCCGACCGGCCTCCAAGCTCCGCCCGCTCCCAGCTGCCAGGTGAGTTTCGGGGAGCAGTTAGGGGAGGGGATATGCAACTGTGTTACATACAGCAAAATAAACCACAAACCACAGTACAGTCAGTCGCTGTAGTGCCACTGCCACATACAAGTTAGTTTGTAATGTCAGCTCAGCTGATCGATGAACTCAGTGAATTGATGATTCATTGACTCCTGACAGCACCCCTACACCTGTGACCTCGCCTGGCCACTCTGCCTCTTTCTTATGAGAATAGCAATCAGCTGCCCCACACTGTGGGCGGGAGGAGGGACGGTTGTTTAAGGGGGATGGGCAAGGTCTTGTGAAGCAGCTGAAGTCGGAAGCCACACCCCACCTGCAGCAGTAGTCACCAATCCCGGCCTATGGGTTAATGGTTAATTTTCCCTCCCTTGGCAACTGCGACCTGTCTGTAATTGTGTTCAAATCCCGTGGTTGCATTGTTTACATTTTTTTTTTTACTGTAAAAGCAGTGTACAGTCACAAGATGTCTTTCTATGGCTATTAGACAATTCGAGTTGGCAAGTTAAGTTGTTTCATTGCACAAAATACTGATAATAGTCGTGCTTTGTCTGACGTGTGCGCCTACGGCGCTGCCCGAGAATTGCCATGCTCATAGTCCCAGCAGAGAGGCAGAGGCGCCTTTCAAACCCTTCTACAGCAGCAGATGGACCCGCCCCAGCACGCAGGCACAGGGCTTTAAATTAGCAACAGACGCACACCAATAGGAGCATTCCTCCCCTGTGACTGACAGCTCACAGCCACAGGCATTGAACCGAGGAAGGTGGGCTTTACTGAACGATGGACACGTGCTGTTTGTTTACATCTCAAATTGCTGTCAGTTCACATCACAGAGGATGGCATTTCCTGGCCTTGCTGCAGTCACGGATCTGATTATAAGCATTGGTAAGTTAAAGGTTTTGTTTTTCTTTGTAAACATACTTTATCACATTCGTAAAAGTAATAGGTCGTTGGTTTGCATTAGTGCAAATATTAACTTAACTTTTCTGTTATAATGTATGTGATCACAAATAACTAATATATAAGTAAAATATATTATATTATATATAATATCTATATTATCTATTATGCTATATATAATTAAGTACATATTACATATATAATAAATTAATATACATATAAATTATGTATATACTTATACAAAATTATAATTATCAAAACAAAAATTATAACTAATGTATATAATAATTACTAATTATAAATAACAATTATAAGAAATAATAATAATAATTAAATAATATTTATTTATAATAATATATAATTTATATGATATTTATATTAAAATATCTATACCAATTTTCTAATACTCATGCATATTAACTTTGCCATCAAAGTACATTGTGAAATCCATCCACTTGGATGCGTGCTGCTTCTTCTAATCTGCAATTCAACTGTACTGAGACAAAATAATTTATGGATTTTCAATTAATTTTGGGGGTTCCCAAGATCACACTGTACTTCATTGCTTCATATTAACAGTCCTTTAGTGCATGTCTATGGTTAAATTTCTGTTTGCCCAGGCCTTTGGGAGGGAGGGGGGGAGGGGGGGGTGATTTTTAATCCCCCACCTTATATATTTATTTATGATTGTACCACGCCCTGTTTTATTGATATATTTTATATTTGTTTTAAATGTTTTTATACTGTTTTTATTGTTGTTAACCGCCCCGAGCTGCATGGCAGGATGGGGCGGTATAGAAATCTAGAAAATAAATAAAATAAAAAAATTAATTTCCATTCCCATTGCAGGCAAAATAATGGTTGATGTGGCATCTGCCATCTGGACCACTTTGTGGGACACAGGGGATGCGGTGCATGACATCAAGGAGAGGCAGGAGAAGATAGGTAACGAGTTTTCAGAAATCCACAGCTATAACTTCTGATTTGTTGCTGTAGGAGCAAAAATATCTTGTTGCCATTTTAACAGAATATCAGTTGCCATCAGAGCAGAATATAAGTGCTGCTGTGAGGTTACATAATCCATAAACTAACTTCATGTCTTTATTATAGAAAAACAACTGCAGGCACAGACAGCACTGTGCGAACAGCTGCTGCACCAAAATGTAGCCCTACAAGAGAGGCTGTGTGAGGTCCAGGCTGCATTTAAGAAAGTGAGGCCCAGAGAAAGTGCCAGACATGGACCCCGGCAGCAAAATCCTTTTATGTTAAATCTTTGATTTTTTTTGTTAAATAAGTTTGTATATTTATATTTCAAAGTAAATATTTTTGTTACCCATAATGTGCATTTTTGGTATTTATTTTGGGTTGGTGAGTCTCTGATCCCCTGGATATGCATGGGCTCAGTGGGTGGGTACATGCATGCAGGGGGTTATAATTATGGGTCTACTACAAGCCATCCCATTCTGTGACACAGACAGATTGACCTTTTTGTTCCGGTTATAACTGTTCCTGAACACATAGACTTTTATGACCTGTGCATGTGCAATGCAACATTAGTGGGCAGGCTCACTGTGACCCTGGGCAATCTGTCGAGGTAGATAGCATGTTCCTAAAATCTGTTCTGGAGCACAAGAGCCTTACCTTTCTGTACCCTTCCTGTGTGACTGTGTACACTGTACACCACCAGCCACCACCGCCTGGGTTCTCTTAGTATTTCTATAAATCACTTGAATTTATACGATGGGTCAAGCAAATGATCAGAGATTGCAAGAAGATAGCACAGAAGCTGTAATTAGCAGCAAAATATATTTATTGAATTTATAAATTGTTATGCAGTACATGCTGGTTGCAAATCCAATGTTTTTTATTCTGCAGATGAAGGCAAAACCGAAAGTACTGCACATCTTATAAAAAACCCAGTATTGCATGTTGGGAAAAATAGATTGTGCTTGGAAAATTCCTTCATGACTCTATTAAAAATGACAATCTGATCAGTATGTGATCCCTGGAGAATATTGCAAATTAACCTATGTTCGGCATCCTCTGTGGTCCTGCCATCATCTGTTCCATGTCCCTGAAAACAAGCATTAGAAAAGGAATGTTAGCACGTTGAGTTTTGGGTTTTATGTTTTTGTGCTGGTACCAATTGAATTAAATTGAACACAGTCGGTGGTGGTGATGGCCTGCATATATTTTTTTATCAAAACTATAGCTATCAATTAAAATATATCACTGTAAAACACAATTAGCATAATAATGTTGTGCACACCACAGTTATGTTAGATATGTATCCATGTTTTATAACAAAATCATACTTACCTTAAAGTTTGGTTTCTTCACTTCTCTTCACTTCTGATCTTGTGGTCGCATAATAGTACCTTCAATTGCCATAACTAAATCAGATGACGAATGGTCACTGCAGGAGTTATTCTTAAAAAGGCACACCATGTGTTCCCTTGTGCCAATTTGCATATAAGTCATTCCCTGGAGGCCATGACTGCACAGCTTCCATGCCTTGGGATCCAACAAACAGAAATGGAAAAACCAATAGAGGCAAAACCTACCAGGAGGGGGAAAAACAATAGTTATCATTGCGGGATGTGTTCTGTTGCCGAAGTACTCCTTCGTGTGTAACACTTTGCAGTGCTATTTCAAAATCGCATGCACAATGTCATGATATCCCAAGTTCCAATTTGCTTGTGAGTCATTCCGTAGAGACCATAACAGCACAACACCCTTGGTTTATGGAATAATAATATGCAGTGCTATGGTATTATCAACAGACACCACACTGATGTGATTCCCTATTACAGGAACAGAACATTTTCTGGGCACAACCAGCCCATGTCAAAATATGTTGTTGTGTGTAAATCATAACACAAAAAAGCTTACGCATTAGTGCTCTTGTATTCCTTCAGAAATTTCATCTCCTTCGTCATAACCTTTTCTCTGTCGATTGATTGCCTCTCTGGTGCACTTCATTATATCCTCATCTGTTGTTGCTCCAATTAAATCCTTTGTAATCTTGGGAAGGAATTCCCTGTTCATTTTTATTAATGCTAGGCGCTCCAGATTCAGACTGCTAAAACTAGTTCTTTTATTTCCCAAAATTGTGCCCACACAACTAAATAAACATTCAGATGGGACACTGCTGGTAGGACAACCAAGGAGTGTGATTGGCAAATTGTAGAGTGCTGGCCAAGTGCCACTCTTGTCAGCCCAATAACTGAGTGGATCACTATTCATGCCATCCACAGGGGCAGACGACACGTACTGGTCGTACATGTATTTGGCTGCAGATAATGAGTTTGGTCAGTGCACCTTATCAACTCTTCTTTTACTTTTATTGCAATTCAGTGGCATGAGTGCATACTTCTGAAAAGTTGCCCAGACAGAAGATGCGTCATGCTGTACGGTGTGATCTTCTGAACCTCTATCTGCGTCATTCTCCTGTGAATCGTCATCCCTGTCTTCACAAACCTCTTCAATCATGTGCCTGCCAATTTCATGGCGTGCAGCTACAGCGACTTCTTCCCCACCCAAGACCTTCGTAACATTCTTGAAAAGTGGGTCCAGAGCAGTCGCCATCCGGTACAATGTCTTCCACCAATCATCTGAAAGTGGGTGCTGTTGGCGATCATGTTCTGTAAGGAACTTCCAAGCCTTTCAGTCCATCATCTTGTAGTGCTAGGGAGCTGGTGATGTCTTCGACTTGGCTCCTCAATAATATGAGCGAGGCCAAGCTCTGGCTGAGTGTTGCATCGGCCCTGCTCACGAACTCCGTCATGACTTGAAAGGGCTCCAGCAGAGCAAGGAGAGTTTCTATTGTATCCCAGTGTGTAATATTTAGCTGCATAGCAGGGGCGTCTTTTACAGACTTTGGGTGATTTCAGACGTGACGTTAACACGGTGAACCACGGTGAATACCCACCTGTGGTCACCGTGTCCCGTACGTCTGTTCACGGCGCGCCAGATGTTGGCCACGGTCAATACCCACATGGGGTTCGTTTGAACCACGCTTCCCGGGCTAGCTGGGGGAAGGTCCCGGGAAGCGTGGTCAAACGGACCCCGGGCCGTGGCCAAGGAAAAGTAACGTCTGGCCGTGGCACGATCGGTCGGACGCGGCGGCCGCATTGGCCCCGCCGCCCGCCCGTCTCCTCGGAGGGCGGGCGGCGGGGTGCATGGAGGGGGAGGGGCCGTGCGGCCGCACGTTGCACCGCGCGGCCCCGGCCCCTCCCACTTTCCCCGCCGGGATCCCCCCAGCACATCTGTTGGGCCGTTACGGGGTGACCCCGGCGGGGAACGAAGCCGGTGGTGCCGGTACGGGGCCAAAGGGCCCCGTATCGTCTGAAAGTACCCTTTGAGGCCACAGCAAAGAAATTCTCAATCGCAAGTTGTTGTGAATGTAGTCTTTTAAGCATCTGATAAGTTGAGTTCCAACGTGTGCAGACATCATTCGGGAAGAACTGAAGTGCAACTTGTCTCTCCTCCTGTATTTCCTGGAGCACGCGGCGAGATTTTGCCAATCGACGAGAGTGCTTCACCAACTTCTTTGCATGCTCTACTGTGTCCTTAACCAATGGGTCTAATTCAAGAAATTTCTTTGCAACCAGGTGCAGTGAACGCGCCATGCAGGAAACATTTTCGCACCCGCATTCAGAAATCCCTTTCACGATATTTGCCCCATTGTCTGACACAATGCACCCAATGGAGAGATCAAGGGGAGCCAACCAATCATGTGCCAACTGTGATAATTTAGCATGGATGTTTTCAGCAGTGTGTTGTTCCAGAAAGTGTTCCAATGCAAGTATGGCTTGGTTCCTTACCAGTCTGTTATTGGGGTCTTGATGAATCCAGTGTGCGGTAATGCACAGGTACTCCATGTGCTGTGCACTGGTCCACATGTCTGTTGTTAAGTGCACAACCTTGCCCTCACACTCACGCATAGCAACTGATACCGCTTTGCATGTTTCGGCGAAAAGTTTTGGAATAGTGTTCTTTGCGAAATAAAATCTCGAGGGTGCATTCCATCATGGGGCCATTCCTTGCATTACATCCAGCATTCTCAACAAATGAGAATGGAAGCATGTTGACTGCCAGCATCTGGGTCACGAGTGCTACGTAGTACTGTGCAGTAGGGTGGGATGCTGGCCATTTGTTTTGGTTTCGCATAGATTCTCGCAATGTGGTCTGCACAGTCCTATCACTAGCGGTGTTTCTAGAGGGATTGTTGTTGCTTGTAGTTTTGCTAGAGCCATTGAGAATGGACTGGTGATGGTGCTTCATGTGGCTGCGCATACCACTAGTCCCAGGCCGGCTCTTCCCTCCTTCGGTCCCTCTTGTTATTTTCTTGGTGCAGTATTTGCACTTCACTACTAGTTTCTTTGCATCACAGGCAGTGAAATGGTCCCAGACATCTGACCTTAGTGCTTTTCGTGTGTCTGTAGGTCCGTTGGGGGCATTGTTGATTGTTCCTTGCTGTGATGATAATACAGTCTCGTCGTGATTTGTTGATGTGGTTGCCACAGGTAAAGTTTCTGGTCATGGTAAGAGCCACTGATGTTGGAGTGCTGGCGTTGTTTGATGTTGTGGTGCGGTTGGAGCTTGGAGTCATCGATCGATGTTTCGATGAACATTTGTTGAAAATTGGGGCTATGTTATTACGCGTATTATATTGCAATGGCAAATGTACTTCCCTTTCGACATTTAAGGGGTTGTGATCAATCCGTAGTCTTTTGCATGGTTGGCTGGAGCATGAAGACTGTGCATTATGAGGAGTGTACAATGGATCATAAACATCATCATTGTCGACGCCATTGTTAAATTCAAAATCATCTGTGGTAACATCACTATTGTTGTCGCAGTCATGATGAGCAATATCTGCGACACGCACAGTGGTGTTGTCATGCACACTCACCCCCGGCTCGCTTTCCTGAGCGCGTTCTCCTTTTTCCACATCAATAACTGAAGTACAAAATTGGGTCCAGGTGTTGTCGCTGTGTGCCCTCACTGGCTCCTTCATGCATTTTTGAGACTGCTCGCATGTGCTTTCAAGTTGAAGTGCAAAAATCTCATCATCAATGCGCTGCAACAATTCCATTTCTATATCTTTGTTGGAGTCCATGGATGATTCTCCTACAGTGGAGGGTGAGTCTGCATCAAGATAACGTATCAGTGCATCCTGCGCTGAACGACAGAAACTGACTAATGCTGGTTTAGTCGGCGTCCGATGTTTAGAACTGCCAGGCTGCGACAATGATATTTTTGCTGGCAAAATATGCATTGCTAGCAGTGTCTGTGACAATTCCACACCATCAGACTGCTGTTGGGCATCTGGTAGAAACTGAAGAGGAGTCTGTGAGTGTTTGGCCATTGCATAACGTTTTGAACTGCCAGGCTGCGGCAATGCTATTTTGGCAGGTGAAATATGCATTGCAATCTGCGGCTGGGACAATTCCTTAATGGCAGAATGCTGTGGGGCTTCTTGTGGAAACACAAGAGGAGGCTGCGAGATTACTGGGCCAGAAGCAACAGCAGGAGCATCCACCACACCAGATTCTACTTGTGGTGTTTGAGGAGACCCTGTGTCCTGTACCCTTTGCTTTCCATTGCGAAGTGACAAGACATTGCTCATGGTCATCCTACTCCTGCGAGTTGTAGTGCGCTGTCCAGAAGAGGAATTATCACGTTTCCACTTGCCGATTCTGCTGGCATTTCAATAGCCTATGGAAACAAAAAGTGCAATACGTGTGTCTGAATAGGTATTTGTAATGCACAAAATATACACACCTAAAAGTTAGATAACTCATTGTGTTACATCATTATTGATTTTGAAAAAACCCAATCACAATACATTGGCTACTATCGCAGACCTAATGTTATCATAGAACATTGACATGCCAGATTGTGAAAGGTGCACGCCGTCAGCCAAAAACATATCACTACAGGCAGCTATAATGTTCCTGTGCCAGACAGAAACCATACCAATATCCTTAAGGAAAGCACCAACACACGTATTAACATTTCTTATACATTTATTAATAGCACGCATGTTTGCGCTATATCTGTTGCACCTGCGAATGATCATGTCCGAGAAGACAAACTTACAACCAGGAAAAAGAAGGCTGATTGCCATTAGATCGTTTCTCATTTCCTCAAGCAGCTCACCCCCTTTGAGCATGCCGATATCATTAACACCAGAGTGGATTATGATTCATGAAGGCAGGTCAGAAAGGGATGAAATGAATTACCTTTCCTTCTTTAAAGACGGCAAGTCCATCACATCCCCGCCCTACTGATCCATCTCACTGTAACATTGCGTAAATTAAAATTGATGTCCGCATGTTCCGTGCTGCAGAATTGCTCTAGTCTTGTGATGTACGAATCACCAATGACCCAAATGTTCTCATCCTTAGTTAATAAAACACGCCAAGCAATTACTTATCAGTAGGCTTTCATTTAAAAATTGTATTTAAAAATTTTCTTAAATCAACTCACCTAAAGTCTGTGGTGGAGCGAAAGATGTATTTTTTCCTGCGGGCCGTCTGCAGAATGTATCAGGGGAGTTGATCTGCACAGTAAATGGAAATTGAGGATGTTAGCACATGTGTATTATTTATAGTTTACATATTTTGTTAGGATATTTTTAGTAAACAGGTAACACAAAGGACATGCATCCCTCCCACTGGTTCCACCCCTAAGAATAGTCTCTCCCAAAGGATGGATATGTTTTCATCTGTTTTTTTGTATAAATACTATTATTTTTCACTATAATAACTACATGTTAACTATATTTCACTATACTATTAGTACCTTAGTATAGTATCTTATTATTGTACAGTACAATATACTGTAAAATCATTGAACTTTACTGTAAATCATTGAACTTTAATATATATATTATATAGTATTATTGTACTATATAATATATATAGTCTTATTGTACAGTACAATATATCTGTTTTAGTGTATACACAATATACTATATAATTGATATAGTATACAATATACAAATATACAATATACACACACACACACAAATATATGTACAAATATACAATATACAACTTTACAATATACTATATCATATATATATACAAATATACAATATACATATATACAGTATACTATAACATTGATATACAATGATATAGATATAGATATATGTGTGTGTGTGTGCCATCGTACATGTGTAATAATATTATATATATTTTTATATCAGTATATAATCTTAGAAATATATAATGTTGTATGTTAGTATATATATTATTATATATATTATATATAATAATAATAATAATAATAATAATAATAATAATAATACTATGATATTAAAAACAGCAATTAAGGACTCTGGTTCAGCTGCCCAGTGATTGTTAAGATGATTACCCTCACACTGAAAAAGAAATGCACTTCCTGGACTTGAACCTAAAACAGAGTTAGTCAAATTCTGCTCTGTCAAGGCCAAAAATACAAGGCAGCAACCTTTTGTTGTGAGGCAGGGCTGATGGCAGAAATATCTTTATTTTATTTTTTAAAAAAGTCACTCAATTGAGAACCCGGAGGAGAGGGGGAGGGGAGCGATAGTTGGTGGCATTGCTAGCCACCGGCAATCATGGCTGGATAAGGGAATTGGACCGGGAGCACTGTGTGGTGGACTAGGACAGGGCAGGGGTGTGTGTCACTCGATAGAGAGCCTGGGGGGGGAAATACCCGGCGGGTAGCTGCAGTAGCCGGCGGGAACCGTGTATAAGGGAATTGGGACCGGGAGCCCATGGGGGACAGGGCAGGGGGAGCCTGGTGGGGGAGTCACTAAATAGAGAAGAATAGGGGGGGTAGCTGGCCTGGTAGCTGTGGTAGCTGGTGGGGATGGTGTATAAGGGAATTGGGATGGGGAGCACATGAAGGACAAAGTAGGGGGGTCCTGGTGGGGGAATCACT
>QEPC01002794.1:2499297-2512419 GCA_003113815.1 Sphenodon punctatus
ATAGCCGGCCCAGTAGCTGTGGTAGCCGCTGGGAACCATGTATAAGGGAATCAGGACCGGGAGCATGTGGGGGACAGGGCAGGGGGGTCCTGGAGGGGGAGTCACTCAATAGAGACCCCGGGGGGTGAGGGGGATAGCTGGCCCGGTAGCTGTGGTAGCTGGCAGGAACCGTGTATAAGGGAAATGGGACTGGGAGCACGTGGGGGACAGGGCAGGGGGGGCCTGGTGGGGGAGTCACTCAATAGAGAAGAATAGGGGGGATAGCCGGCCCGGTAGCTGCGGTAGCCGGCAGGGACTGTGTATAAGGGAATCGGGTCCGGGAGCATGTGGGGGACAGGGCAGGGGGGTCCTGATGGGGAATCATGCAATAGAGAATAGGGGTGGATATCAAGCCTGGTCGCTGTGGTAGCCACCGGGGACCGTGTATAAGGGAATCAGGACCGGGAGCACGTGGCGGACAGGGTGGGGGAGTCCTGGTGGGGGAGTCACTAGATAGAGACCCTGGGGGGTGGGGGGGATAGGCGGCCCGATAGCTGCAGTAGCTGCCAGGAACCGTGTATAAGGGAATCAGGACCAGGAGCACGTGGGGGACAGGGCGGGGGGGAGGGTTCTGGCAGGGGAGTCACTGGGGGGGTCCTCCCTGCAACCGCGGAGCATGGACAGCCACACAGAGTAATAATTTTGTTATTACACATTTCCAATTATCACACCAAGGTAAAAAAGTTACCACAATGTATAAAATTATCAAATAAACAGTAGTAAAGTTTACGTAAATTATCCAAGTATCAAAGAAACATCCATGGACAAGAACAACAAAAGGAAATAAATAGCAGCAGCAGCAGTATAAGTGAACACAGGCACGACACACTAAAAGGCTAGTAAACAATATGTGTACATTTGTAATGAAAACATTAATAAGAAAAATGAAAAGTTCAAGCACTTACACAAAATTTTCTTTATGTTGAATGCTTATCCACCAAGATCGAAATGTACAATGATGGGCTGTTGAACGAAGTAAGGGAATATAGGACTCTCTCTCCTCGAGTTGCAATGCGGTGTTTTGTTGCGGAGTGCGGCAGATCAGAGTGTGTTTCCAACACAGTCACCTGGTGCGGCTCCGACAGTCACTCACTCTCACTGTGGTTTGGGATCAAGAGAGAGAATAAGGTGCCAAACAGAACTATTTATACTTTATGGTGAAGGCAGGACATGTCTCTCTGAGAAAAAATTAGCCAATAAAATTGGTCAGCCGGGTGTCTGTCAACACTGGTCCAAGAGTTGATCTCATTGCGCCGGGTATTGCGGTACCGAGTATTTCCGGGCGGCGGAAACATGTTGCAATGACACAATTAATGGAAAGGGGAGTTGGTGCTGCGTCTCCTTCAAATCTGCAAAGCTGTCGCTTTCCGTTGTGCAGCCAAAATACCGTGACACCATCAGCAGAAAGCCGTTACCACAGCCTCGGAAAGCTGTGTCTACCGAACCGTGCCACGATGCGCGGAAGAGGGGTTTCCGTCTGTACTTGCTGCCGCAGTGGAATTCCACTACAGTCCTAGCCTCCTGTCCCTGTCTACGGATTAAACCTCTGCCCTCTTCCTGCACCTGAAACCATCCCAGGCAAACTCCAGCCCCAGTCATGCTCCTCCAATGGGGCACCCAATTGGAACTGCAACCCAGACACCCCACATTTTTGGAGGGGGAAGGGCTGTCACTGAAATCCATGTGCTATGTGGTTCTGGGTGGGTTTAGGGGGCAAGATCAACCACCCCAAACATCAATGCGGGATTAGCTAGCTCTGTTGTTTAGCCATATTGGTTTCTTTGTCCCCCCACCCCAAGCTGAGACGCCTGCTGTGCGGGATCAGATCAGAATGACCTTCAGCTTTCTCCTTGCCACATGCCTTGCTCTCCTCACCAGATCAGCTTAACCATGACTGACCAGTCACTTACACTGCCCCCTGGGAGGTGCAGTTACCTCTTTCCCCAGCAGTGATAGGCTCTGGCAAGCAGTGCCTGCTGGGAGTTGTAGTCCCCAGTATTCAAGACTGTTTGCTTTTAAACAGTCTCTGCATTACACATAGAATGTTCGCAAGCACTCCACACTCAGGATGGTCTCCATTGGCTAACACTGAATTTTCGAGAAGTCATAACTTAAAAACTACTAACCGGATTTACAAAAAGTAAGCCAGAAGGCACCCCCTGGCAGTCTCCTTGAATTTTCTAAAAGGTTTACAAGTCCTCCCTACCAACACAAAACCCCTTTACCCTGCCGAGATTGACACAGTCTAACTTTTGAAAAAGCAGGCTTTCAAAGTGAAGTTTTCAAACTGCAATATCCCAGCTGTTATCCAACCAATTTGGCTGAAATTTGGACAGTTTGAACCGCTTACTCCAGTGATCCTTCAGCACAAATGTAATTATCCTAACTTTAATCATGCCAATTCTATAGCAAATAGAATGTTGGGGCTTTATAATGGAGGGTGTAACACACCTTAACTATTGTTATTAGATCGCTCC
The DNA here is from genome assembly GCA_003113815.1 of Sphenodon punctatus. Lineage (NCBI taxonomy): Eukaryota > Metazoa > Chordata > Lepidosauria > Sphenodontia > Sphenodontidae > Sphenodon > Sphenodon punctatus. The sequence continues at coordinate 2,501,814 of QEPC01002794.1, forward strand.
CACAGTCTAATAAGAGTGGGAAAGATTTTTTTGTAGACCAGAGTAAGCAGTTTGTGTTGCAGGAGGTATAAAACAGCTTACAAACTTAATAAAATTAAACTTAAGTGCTGGTAAAGGCAGAGCAGCAGTAGACCACCAGATGCTGGTGAAAGCAAAGCAGCAGCAGACTTGACATAAAGGTGCACAGGAGCCAGCAGCATTGGGTTTGGACAGAGCCACCAGGGGCATGTCTCAACCATGCACACCATATAACATTGGCAGCAAAAAAGATGGAGGGAGCGAAAACTTTTAAAACTTTTTTTTTTTTTAAAAAAGAACATTTTTAAAAAAAACTTAAAAAACAAAACGTAAAAGACTGTATGTGCAAATATATCCTGAATAGCCACTGTTATGTTTATAGATGTGCACCACCCTATTTCCAGTTATTGGTCATTCAGGAGACCTGGCTACATGCATTTTTATGAACAGAGGTTGCCAGGCCAGACTGCTTCACACAGATTTCCATGGTGGCTCTGGATATTCTGCCTTGGTTCAAAAGGACACACCGGTCATGATACCATGCTCCACAGATTGCGTGTACGGTTTCTGCAGGGCACAATGTACCCGCAATGAGAATCTGCGCAGTTTGCGCATGGCTGTGCATGCACACGTGCAGATGCATGCACACAATCTGCAGGGCATGGGATCAAGCCCAATATCTTTAATAACAATGTGCCACTAATGCGGATCTATGTGGTTTGCGTGTGGCTATGCACGCACATGNATGCGGATCTATGTGGTTTGCGTGTGGCTATGCACGCACATGTGCACATGCATGCATGTAATCTGCAGGGCATGGGATCAAGCCCAATATCTTTAAAAACATATTTCCTTGCGCAATATGGTTTGAGGTAACCAGTGACCAATATTCATTAACTTTGCCAGCTGTGTTTAGAGAAGCTTCCCAAATCTTCCCCAACCTTTACTGTTATGGAGCCAGCCAGCCAGCACACCCATCAATATGCTGCTCCTTGGGGAAAAGAGGAGCACAAGGTGTTCATTAGACTCTATAGCAGGGTGAATAAAATTCCTAAGCCCAAGAGCCACATACCAAAAATTTTATATTATGGAGAGTTACAAGACACTATATTGATTCCATAATCAAAAAACCTTTCAGTTTAAGGAAGGAGTTAAGGCCCTTGCAAATGCAGTCCTGCTTCAAAAAGCATGGAAATTGCAAGCTAAGGCCACGGCCTTAACTTGTGCACCATGAAAGCAGCAAAGACAATTTATGCTATCAAATTGTTCTCCCTTACAACTTAGGGTCCATACATCTACACTTAGCCTTGGTGTAAGAGTGAGCGAGGCTCTCCTGTCACAAGGTGCCCTTAATCCAGGGGAAGGGAATTCCAAAAGAAGCGCTAGGAGAGCAGGTGCTCTGTGGCGGCAATTAGGGACACAGCCACCAGCGTCAGTAACACCATGACGCAAGCCTGGACTGTGGGCTATTTAAAAAACATCTGTGCCACTTAGAAGCGGTGGATAAGGAAGGTGGGAGGCAGGCTAGGAGAACGCTGCCTGCTAGTGTGTGTCAGAGTACAGTGAAAGACAGCAGGGAAATTGACAAGGCTGCCTCTGAGAGAGGCTTTGAGCTGGAGTCGACTCTGCTGAAACTGTCTGACCTGCCTTGGAGTGGGGCCTGAGACATAACTAGGGTGGCACTCGGCGTGGCCAGCGTCAGCTGGTTGGGGACCTGTGGACATACCTATCTGGGGCAGAAGTCAGAGCATGTGGGTGCTGGCACAGGCTGTTTGGAAAGCCAAGGGCTTCCCTATTTGCAGAGCCTTGGTAATCAGGCCGCTGGCTGAGGGAGCCGCGGGACCAGAAGCTGAGATGGAACTGGGTGAGGAACCCAGGAGCTGCTGTCAGCTTGAAGAGAGAAGCGCGACCACCCAGGAGGAATCCCAACAATCAGAGGCAACAGGGGTATTGCAGTAGGTTCTGGGAGAACTTGTGAGTCTGCTGAAGGACTGAAAGTCTTGGGACACATGGGGTGCTTAGTGGACACAAGGGGACCCTGTTTACACTTGGCCTTTCATTCCCAATCCTTTTCTCTTTCCAGGTTGGCAGCAACACTGAAGCTAGAAAACAGGAGTGTGTCAAGGGGCAGCTTTTATATGGGTTTGGGAGAACAGGACAGCCAGTGGCGGCTGGCGGGTTTTGAGACTGGTGGGGCAGTGGGCAGGTTGAACCTACCACTGGTGGGCCTAGGGGCGAAGCCTGGTCGGCGGGCCTAGGGACAGTGCCTGGCCTTGGGGCAAAGCCTGCCCCAGGGGCAGAGCCAGAGCAATGATAGGCGGAGCCACGGCAACGGTTAGGCCAGTGGCGTGGCTTAACCCAGCAGCAAGGAGTTCCCAGGGTTAACATTGGATGGACATTACATTACTTAAGGCTGGGAATTTCTTGCTGCTGTGTGAAGCACTGCCACTGGGGGATAGAGAGCCCTCTTACTGGGGTCCCGTCCATTCTCCCTTTCCCACCGGGTCCAAATTAACCATAGCAGGTTAAAAAAATAGATCACGTTGCCATCGCCTACCTTTATCCTGAAACCTTGAATCCTCGATTTTCATGCCCTCCTTGGCCACCTGTACTCTTCTGAAGGTTTGGGACAAGCCTTCCTTCTGGTTTGGAGAACTGGGAGGACTGAGTTAGCTCCCTGTCCTGCGACAAGCTGAATCAGAAGAGAATGAAAGGGAAGAGAAGGATAGGACAGAGGAGAAGTAGGAGAAAAAGGGTTTGGTTTTGGTGCACGAGAAGAGGAAGGGGAAGAGATGGGTTCAGTGGGGGACAGGGGAAAGGGGTCTCCTTGTTGTCTGCAGCCTTCTCTTCTGCCATGCTCCTACCTACTTTCTCCTCTGTTCACAACTGTTCACAACTTTCTCCTACACCGTATGTACACTGTACAGAGTACCTACACTGTATCCCTGGCAGCCAAATGCCTGTCCAAAGAAACAGACCTTTTAAAAAAGTTTGGCCTGTTGCGGACCTGCATTGCAAGCAAACCAGCCCCATCCAGACCAGCATCCCTAGTAGCTACACCATATCCCTGGCAGCCAAATACCTGTCCAAACACACAGGTCCCTTTAAAAAAGTTTGGCTTGTTGCAGGCCTGCATTGTAAGCAAACCAGCCCCATCCAGACCAGCATCCCTAGTAGCCACACTGTATCCCGGGCAGCCAAATGCCCGTCCAAAGAAACAGGCCTTTTAAAAAAGTTTGATCAGTTATAGGCCTGTGTTTACACTGTTTAGGGTTTGTGAGGCCCCAGGGTTTGTGAGGCCATGTGTGAAGTCTTGGTGCAAGGCTTAATTTGCATAATTAGGCCCTACCTAATTATACAAATATGTAAAATTACATAAAATTTACTCCCTCTGGACAGGAAGAATTTCCATTCTCCACCCCTCCGAGCAGCCATGGAGAAGCATAGCCTCCCCATGCTTCATCCCTCCCACCCCACCCCACCCAGTTTGGCACCCCTTGGCTGCCTTACCTGGTGCTCAGCTGAGTGACCATAGACAAGCATGGCTTCCCAGTGCTTTCCCTCTCCAGTCAGGAGTGTGGGGCAGCCGGATGGGCAGTGAGGCAGGCACAGAGAGACTGACTGCATCTACTGCCTTACCAGGGGAGGAGGGTGAGCTTAACTAGTGTGGCCTCCTGGGCCTGTTGCTTGTTGCTGCCGGTGCCTTGTGCACGCATGGGGTGCGACCAGTCCAGAGGTGCTGCTATCAAACACACAAGACACCCAAAATGCAGCCAGCCTATTAAGTGCATTATGCCATGAAAAGAGACCTATATATATAACCAGTTCAGTTGTGCCACCATAATCAATTAACGCTGTCCCTACCCCATAACCAGTTCATTTGCGCCGGTGCCCCTCTATAATCAATTAACACTGCCCCCACCCATAACCAGTTCATTTGCACCCCTGGGGCAGTGTGAATTTGCACCCCTGTATGGGGGGCACAAATGAACTGGTTATGGGGTCGGGGTTTAAAGACAGTATTCCTGTTAGCAATAACTTAATTAAGAAGAGTTAGTGAAATAGCAGCCATAATAATCTCAGAACTATATTTTCAGATTTTCCAAGTTAGAATAGATATTGCTTTACATCCTAAATTCCTACCTAAGATAGTATAAGTAAGACAGTTGTGAGAATGTGGCCCTTTTTATACAGGCCTCTCCCACCCATGAACACTCACTGTGTGAATGATGTGGAGCACATGACCATGGTGAATGGGGGTGTGTGTGTGCATGCGCCTGCCTAACACGCATCCCCACTCACCCCCCTACTTGTCCCCATGCACAGAGCAACCGGGGAAAACGGTAGTGTCTCTGTGGGTGCGGATGAGTGGGGGGGGTGAGTGGGGATGTGTGTGCAGCGATGAGCATGCCTCAGCGTGCCCACGGACCCTCCCACCCGGTGGAGCCATGTAAAAATTGCCTGTGAGGAGCCACTCGAAGACCAACAGAAGGTTGCTGCCCTGTAAACCAGGTTCTTCGAGATGGCACCTAATATTCTTACAACACCCACCCTTCCAGCCCTGCATGGAATTTTCTTATATTCCTAGAAAGGGTTGGAAAAAAATGTCATTCTGAGCAGGGAAGAGTGTTTTTTTATACTATAGAGGTGCTCGAGACCATCACATGGTCTATTATTTGAATATGGTGAGCATGCACAACCCAGTTGTGAGAATGTTGGGAGTTATCTCGAAGAACCTTCTTTACAAGGTAACAACCTTCTAATCATTCACATGGGGAGGAGTTGTTTGCTACTAGGATGGAGGCAGAGGCAGGTGAGGGATGGGGACTAGATCCAGGGAGGGGAGGCAGAAGAACTTATTGAGGGAGAAGCTGGCTGCAGACTGCTGCCCAGCCAGGCAAGCATGGGGCCATGTGCAGCCGCACATGTAGCACATGCCTGGGGCCGGCCCTGCCTGTGTTGCCACCAAACCAGCTCAATCAAAGCAACAGCCTAGGCATGTAGCAAGATGAGGTCAGGGGGTATCTTTTGCACCCTGCCTGGGCCTGGGGCTGGATAAATCAAATTTAAACAATGCATTTCTGTTTCTCAACAAAACCCCAGGCAAGATGCTCAAAAGCACACAGTCACAAGCAGAGAGGCCAGAAACTACTTTCCAGGAGGGAGCAGCAGTGCAACAGTGAAGGGACCATTTTAAACAAGAGTAGCCACAACCAGTAGACCCACAAATTTACAAAATGGGTCATGCTTGGGAGGGGAGAAGGAAAGCAGGAATGCATCATGAAAACACAGAGCAAGCAAAGAAAACCATCCCAAGGAAACAATATTAGTAAGACAACACAGAAACCTGCAAAAAAACAACAACAACCAGTGTGCAGCTGCATGAAGAAATCCTACGAAAAGCCATCAGACAAAATTATAACACCCACAAGAAGGAAACCAGGCATTCATACACACCCAGGTGTTGCGATTTTATTGTATGTAATATACTATGAGAATTAATATACTGGAACNGGTTTGGTTTTGGTGCACGAGAAGAGGAAGGGGAAGAGATGGGTTCAGTGGGGGACAGGGGAAAGGGGTCTCCTTGTTGTCTGCAGCCTTCTCTTCTGCCATGCTCCTACCTACTTTCTCCTCTGTTCACAACTGTTCACAACTTTCTCCTACACCGTATGTACACTGTACAGAGTACCTACACTGTATCCCTGGCAGCCAAATGCCTGTCCAAAGAAACAGACCTTTTAAAAAAGTTTGGCCTGTTGCGGACCTGCATCCCTAGTAGCCACACTGTATCCCGGGCAGCCAAATGCCCGTCCAAAGAAACAGGCCTTTTAAAAAAGTTTGATCAGTTATAGGCCTGTGTTTACACTGTTTAGGGTTTGTGAGGCCCCAGGGTTTGTGAGGCCATGTGTGAAGTCTTGGTGCAAGGCTTAATTTGCATAATTAGGCCCTACCTAATTATACAAATATGTAAAATTACATAAAATTTACTCCCTCTGGACAGGAAGAATTTCCATTCTCCACCCCTCCGAGCAGCCATGGAGAAGCATAGCCTCCCCATGCTTCATCCCTCCCACCCCACCCCACCCAGTTTGGCACCCCTTGGCTGCCTTACCTGGTGCTCAGCTGAGTGACCATAGACAAGCATGGCTTCCCAGTGCTTTCCCTCTCCAGTCAGGAGTGTGGGGCAGCCGGATGGGCAGTGAGGCAGGCACAGAGAGACTGACTGCATCTACTGCCTTACCAGGGGAGGAGGGTGAGCTTAACTAGTGTGGCCTCCTGGGCCTGTTGCTTGTTGCTGCCGGTGCCTTGTGCACGCATGGGGTGCGACCAGTCCAGAGGTGCTGCTATCAAACACACAAGACACCCAAAATGCAGCCAGCCTATTAAGTGCATTATGCCATGAAAAGAGACCTATATATATAACCAGTTCAGTTGTGCCACCATAATCAATTAACGCTGTCCCTACCCCATAACCAGTTCATTTGCGCCGGTGCCCCTCTATAATCAATTAACACTGCCCCCACCCATAACCAGTTCATTTGCACCCCTGGGGCAGTGTGAATTTGCACCCCTGTATGGGGGGCACAAATGAACTGGTTATGGGGTCGGGGTTTAAAGACAGTATTCCTGTTAGCAATAACTTAATTAAGAAGAGTTAGTGAAATAGCAGCCATAATAATCTCAGAACTATATTTTCAGATTTTCCAAGTTAGAATAGATATTGNTTGCAGAGCCTTGGTAATCAGGCCGCTGGCTGAGGGAGCCGCGGGACCAGAAGCTGAGATGGAACTGGGTGAGGAACCCAGGAGCTGCTGTCAGCTTGAAGAGAGAAGCGCGACCACCCAGGAGGAATCCCAACAATCAGAGGCAACAGGGGTATTGCAGTAGGTTCTGGGAGAACTTGTGAGTCTGCTGAAGGACTGAAAGTCTTGGGACACATGGGGTGCTTAGGGGACACAAGGGGACCCTGTTTACACTTGGCCTTTCATTCCCAATCCTTTTCTCTTTCCAGGTTGGCAGCAACACTGAAGCTAGAAAACAGGAGTGTGTCAAGGGGCAGCTTTTATATGGGTTTGGGAGAACAGGACAGCCAGTGGCGGCTGGCGGGTTTTGAGACTGGTGGGGCAGTGGGCAGGTTGAACCTACCACTGGTGGGCCTAGGGGCGAAGCCTGGTCGGCGGGCCTAGGGACAGTGCCTGGCCTTGGGGCAAAGCCTGCCCCAGGGGCAGAGCCAGAGCAATGATAGGCGGAGCCACGGCAACGGTTAGGCCAGTGGCGTGGCTTAACCCAGCAGCAAGGAGTTCCCAGGGTTAACATTGGATGGACATTACATTACTTAAGGCTGGGAATTTCTTGCTGCTGTGTGAAGCACTGCCACTGGGGGATAGAGAGCCCTCTTACTGGGGTCCCGTCCATTCTCCCTTTCCCACCGGGTCCAAATTAACCATAGCAGGTTAAAAAAATAGATCACGTTGCCATCGCCTACCTTTATCCTGAAACCTTGAATCCTCGATTTTCATGCCCTCCTTGGCCACCTGTACTCTTCTGAAGGTTTGGGACAAGCCTTCCTTCTGGTTTGGAGAACTGGGAGGACTGAGTTAGCTCCCTGTCCTGCGACAAGCTGAATCAGAAGAGAATGAAAGGGAAGAGAAGGATAGGACAGAGGAGAAGTAGGAGAAAAAGGGTTTGGTTTTGGTGCACGAGAAGAGGAAGGGGAAGAGATGGGTTCAGTGGGGGACAGGGGAAAGGGGTCTCCTTGTTGTCTGCAGCCTTCTCTTCTGCCATGCTCCTACCTACTTTCTCCTCTGTTCACAACTGTTCACAACTTTCTCCTACACCGTATGTACACTGTACAGAGTACCTACACTGTATCCCTGGCAGCCAAATGCCTGTCCAAAGAAACAGACCTTTTAAAAAAGTTTGGCCTGTTGCGGACCTGCATTGCAAGCAAACCAGCCCCATCCAGACCAGCATCCCTAGTAGCTACACCATATCCCTGGCAGCCAAATACCTGTCCAAACACACAGGTCCCTTTAAAAAAGTTTGGCTTGTTGCAGGCCTGCATTGTAAGCAAACCAGCCCCATCCAGACCAGCATCCCTAGTAGCCACACTGTATCCCGGGCAGCCAAATGCCCGTCCAAAGAAACAGGCCTTTTAAAAAAGTTTGATCAGTTATAGGCCTGTGTTTACACTGTTTAGGGTTTGTGAGGCCCCAGGGTTTGTGAGGCCATGTGTGAAGTCTTGGTGCAAGGCTTAATTTGCATAATTAGGCCCTACCTAATTATACAAATATGTAAAATTACATAAAATTTACTCCCTCTGGACAGGAAGAATTTCCATTCTCCACCCCTCCGAGCAGCCATGGAGAAGCATAGCCTCCCCATGCTTCATCCCTCCCACCCCACCCCACCCAGTTTGGCACCCCTTGGCTGCCTTACCTGGTGCTCAGCTGAGTGACCATAGACAAGCATGGCTTCCCAGTGCTTTCCCTCTCCAGTCAGGAGTGTGGGGCAGCCGGATGGGCAGTGAGGCAGGCACAGAGAGACTGACTGCATCTACTGCCTTACCAGGGGAGGAGGGTGAGCTTAACTAGTGTGGCCTCCTGGGCCTGTTGCTTGTTGCTGCCGGTGCCTTGTGCACGCATGGGGTGCGACCAGTCCAGAGGTGCTGCTATCAAACACACAAGACACCCAAAATGCAGCCAGCCTATTAAGTGCATTATGCCATGAAAAGAGACCTATATATATAACCAGTTCAGTTGTGCCACCATAATCAATTAACGCTGTCCCTACCCCATAACCAGTTCATTTGCGCCGGTGCCCCTCTATAATCAATTAACACTGCCCCCACCCATAACCAGTTCATTTGCACCCCTGGGGCAGTGTGAATTTGCACCCCTGTATGGGGGGCACAAATGAACTGGTTATGGGGTCGGGGTTTAAAGACAGTATTCCTGTTAGCAATAACTTAATTAAGAAGAGTTAGTGAAATAGCAGCCATAATAATCTCAGAACTATATTTTCAGATTTTCCAAGTTAGAATAGATATTGCTTTACATCCTAAATTCCTACCTAAGATAGTATAAGTAAGACAGTTGTGAGAATGTGGCCCTTTTTATACAGGCCTCTCCCACCCATGAACACTCACTGTGTGAATGATGTGGAGCACATGACCATGGTGAATGGGGGTGTGTGTGTGCATGCGCCTGCCTAACACGCATCCCCACTCACCCCCCTACTTGTCCCCATGCACAGAGCAACCGGGGAAAACGGTAGTGTCTCTGTGGGTGCGGATGAGTGGGGGGGGTGAGTGGGGATGTGTGTGCAGCGATGAGCATGCCTCAGCGTGCCCACGGACCCTCCCACCCGGTGGAGCCATGTAAAAATTGCCTGTGAGGAGCCACTCGAAGACCAACAGAAGGTTGCTGCCCTGTAAACCAGGTTCTTCGAGATGGCACCTAATATTCTTACAACACCCACCCTTCCAGCCCTGCATGGAATTTTCTTATATTCCTAGAAAGGGTTGGAAAAAAATGTCATTCTGAGAAGGGAAGAGTGTTTTTTTATACTATAGAGGTGCTCGAGACCATCACATGGTCTATTATTTGAATATGGTGAGCATGCACAACCCAGTTGTGAGAATGTTGGGAGTTATCTCGAAGAACCTTCTTTACAAGGTAACAACCTTCTAATCATTCACATGGGGAGGAGTTGTTTGCTACTAGGATGGAGGCAGAGGCAGGTGAGGGATGGGGACTAGATCCAGGGAGGGGAGGCAGAAGAACTTATTGAGGGAGAAGCTGGCTGCAGACTGCTGCCCAGCCAGGCAAGCATGGGGCCATGTGCAGCCGCACATGTAGCACATGCCTGGGGCCGGCCCTGCCTGTGTTGCCACCAAACCAGCTCAATCAAAGCAACAGCCTAGGCATGTAGCAAGATGAGGTCAGGGGGTATCTTTTGCACCCTGCCTGGGCCTGGGGCTGGATAAATCAAATTTAAACAATGCATTTCTGTTTCTCAACAAAACCCCAGGCAAGATGCTCAAAAGCACACAGTCACAAGCAGAGAGGCCAGAAACTACTTTCCAGGAGGGAGCAGCAGTGCAACAGTGAAGGGACCATTTTAAACAAGAGTAGCCACAACCAGTAGACCCACAAATTTACAAAATGGGTCATGCTTGGGAGGGGAGAAGGAAAGCAGGAATGCATCATGAAAACACAGAGCAAGCAAAGAAAACCATCCCAAGGAAACAATATTAGTAAGACAACACAGAAACCTGCAAAAAAACAACAACAACCAGTGTGCAGCTGCATGAAGAAATCCTACGAAAAGCCATCAGACAAAATTATAACACCCACAAGAAGGAAACCAGGCATTCATACACACCCAGGTGTTGCGATTTTATTGTATGTAATATACTATGAGAATTAATATACTGGAACCAATGACCATATTTGAAAATGCATGTAACTATTGTACCAAAGCTCTGAATTATCTGTACTGATCCAGTAGGCAGGATTTCTAGAAATAGCCAGGTAGGCTATGTGTGGGAAATAATCTCACATGACTTTCACAAACTCCCAAC
>QEPC01002794.1:2512519-2531105 GCA_003113815.1 Sphenodon punctatus
CCAGGCTCCAGATGGATGGGAAAGGGAGATGATGACAGCCACGGCCCGTAAGATGAATACCAACAAGCACATTGTACAATCAAGCACCCTGGAATATGCATACTAAAGAACATCTTCTCCCCAAAACACTATAAAAGACTGAAGCAGAGACCAGAAAGTTGTCTCAGCGCTTGGCATCTAACTTGGTGTCCGTGGGCTGTTGACCCTTTCTGGGACCCCTCCATAGGGGGTCCTACAACTTGATCAGACCAGGCCATCCCCTATCTCCTGCTCCTGACAGATGACATCCACCGTTTTGAGCTTTCAAGACATGCAAGACTGACTTTGGGTGTGGGATATTTTATAGCTAGGTAACTGCTGCTGGATCATTACAGACTGGGTTTTATAAATGTGTGAACAAATAAATAAATCTATAACTATGATTTAAGATCCTTTCTATGTGAATGTCTCATATGTGCAAAGCAGGGTGTGTGGGTCCCCCGATCCAAAGAGAGCTAATTCCCTAAATCTTAGCACAGGGGCACCCTCTTGTTTGAAAAATTAAAAAACTAAAGGCATGTTATTGGTACTGTGACACAAATTGAACAGACCAGGGAAGGGGGAAGTGGAGCCAGGCAGAGAGGCCCTTGTACCTCATGGTGCTGGCAGCAGCAATATGGCACCCAATTATTTTTTAAATTTCTTTTTAAAAGCATGACATGGTGGAAAAGAAACATAACTCTGATCTCCCAGCATGGACAAGCGGGCCTGTCCCCCCTATGGACAGGCAGACCAGGCCAGGCCAAGGCCAAACCATGCTATGCTCTGCCATGCGGGCACACTCCCCCCTCCAATTACGTATGGATTAGCAGTGTAGCACACAGCCAACTTCACTGAAGAGAATGGAAAATGGCTGCGTGAGCAAATACTTTTATTTTTTGCCCTGCAAGGCTGCAACATGTAAGCCAATCAAAACTTGCAGTCAATCAAAACTTGCCATCTGCCTTACCATGACTCAACCGTCCCCTCCCATACCCCCCTCCTACCAAAGATGGCACTAAGTTTCATTTTCTGGAAACTTCATAAAGCTCAACTCCAGCCACACGCACGCAGCAGCTTCCAAAGTTTTCCAAAGTTCCCTGAAGTTTACTGAAGTTCAACCTTGGTCCTCAGAACTTCAGAACCTGGAAATTCTGGAGCGAAGTATGCCATCTTTGGTAATTTCTGAAGTTTCCCAAAGACTTTGGTTCAGCCCTAATTTTGACTCTTCCTGGACTGTGACTATGTCTCTGGATTGCCCAAGGGATTTGCTGCTAATCTGGCCTGATCCTGCTGGAACTGTTTGGGTCCCAATCCTATTGCCATTCTGCCTTGTCCATAGCGTGCACCTGACAGTTGCCCCATGAGTACAGCATGTTTTCCCAACAGTTTGTACTTTCCTCTTTCACTCAGCTAAGTCTCTCCTTGGGTACAACCCTGCACATGGCATTGGTGATTTAAGCTGCATCTCCCAACAGGTACCTCTCTGCAAGCATCAGGTGCTCTGCCATAGCTTTGATCCTCCCCAGTGTGGAGGTATTTCACAGTGGAGGCTCTGAAGCAGGACTTGCCTCTGCGGTGTGACATGCCCCGCTATCCTGACCAGAGATCAAGAGAGAGCTGTCCAATTGCAGCATTGATTCACTTTTGAAGGACTATGTTATGACTGTGTTGGCAACAAAGAAAGCTTTCTTCTCTGCTATCATAGCGTCTGCAAAGTCTCGTTCTGTGGAACTGTTCTGGGTGGTGAATGGCCTGGTTAATCTAGTTTTTCTCCGCTGTGAAATAGAGTAATCTATTGCCCGCTGTAACATTTGTATTAATTACTTTGCAGACAAAATCACGCATTCACTACAATTTGTGTGCTGCTATTTTGATTGTAGAGTCAGTTTGGGGTAGTGAAAGCTCAGCCTTGTCCTATTTGTTTGGATCAGTTTCAATTAGTGTCACCCACTGATGCAGAGGATGTCCTTGGAGCGACGTGAATTAGATTCTTGCCCATCCTGCCTGGTGAAAGCCAGCTGGGAGACTTTGGGGCCGTTGCTGGCTGGGGTTGTCAATGCCTCCATTTGGGAGGTTAGGTTGTCGGACACCCTTAAAACTGCAATTGTCTGGCCCTGCTCAAGAAACTATCTTGGAATGCTGACTCTCTGGTCAGCTATTGTCTTGTCTCTAACCTTCTCTTTTTAGGGAATGTTATTGAATGGGTGTCACGGAGAAACATGGGGTCACACGTGTAACACGGGACTACATGTTTGGTAAATGTGTGGTGCCACGGGTTTCACATATATGTAATGTGACTATACATGTACACTATGTAATGTCAAAGGTTCCACATGTTTGTAATGTTGACATTGAGAACTATAAAACTCAAATTAAGACTCTGAGAACTATACCACTTGAATTATGACTCTCACACGTCACCAGGCTGCAGGAAATACAAATAGATACCAAAACGTGTATTGGGGGCCAGACGAATGGCCAGAGACATTTATATGTTAATGTAGGCTGACATTGCCTACGTGCAGAAAGACAGAGAAACCTGATAAGAGAACAAAGGGAATTCTAGAAGCCTGGAGAACTCACTAGGAGTTTCCTCCAGGAGATATAAGGAGAGAGATCCCAGAGGGAAAAGGACTTCTTGCAAAGCTGCTGTCAGAGACATCTGCATACGAAAAGACCAGCCACCAGCAGGCTGGGGGAAGCATGAACTGAGAGACATGATTTTGCTCTTTGCCAACTAAAAAGCCAATGCCCAGTCATTACCTTTATGGCTGAGAAACCAGAACTTGTGAACTCGCTAGGGTAAGATGAATAACTTAGGAACTCAACCAGTATAAGTTAGGAATGCGTTATATTTACCTTTGATTTCTAGTTACCACTCTGTTTAACTATCTTGTTTATGTAATCAATAAACTTACTTCTTAACTTTTATGAAGAAGTGGAAGTGTCTAATATTGGAACACAAGTGAGCAACAAGAGCCCCCAAGCTCTTGCGAACCCAGAGAGTAAAGAGTCTGTAAACAGGAAGGATCGGGCCCTTGTGTGACAAAGGAGTTTCATTGTGGCACACTTGAATTAGCCAGTGAGAGAAACTGATTCAAGAGGACTGTGCGCAAGGGAAACTGAGTCACTCAAACCCGGTAAAGCCTGGGTTATTGACTGGAATGCAAAGCCATCAAGACACAGCATCACAGCCAAGAGGGAAATACGAATGCCACATGGCAACACTGGGAATTGCAACATTAATCCTGGTGAAAAGTCTTTGGAAATGCAGATTTGCACACACAACAGAGGTGGGGTGTTCAGTAGTGTAAAAAGTACTCCACACTTCCTCTTTTGTATCCTAATAATACTTCTGATGGGAACAGACATACAGCCAGTAAGAAACAGGCTGCCAGATAGTCTGCAAAGATGGCCAAACTTTGTGACTGGAGAACAAAGGCTGTTAACGTGGCATTCCCACAAGTTTGTCACAGTCTTAGGCAAACACTTACTGAGGTACCTTGCAGGCTATGGGTCACAATATTACTCCACTACAACAAGGTGGAAAACACGTGAACTAGATAGCCCCACGCCAGACGCCAGTCTCAGCATGTTATCAGACCCTGTTGAGCCTCTTCATGATGCAAACTTATGGGGGGGGCTGTCACAGAGAAACATGGGGTCATACACGTGTAACACGGGACTACGTTTGGTAAATGTGTGGTGCCACGGGTTTCACATATATGTAATGTGACTATACATGTACACTATGTAATGTCAAAGGTTCCACATGTTTGTAATGTTGACATTGAGAACTATAAAACTCAAATTAAGACTCTGAGAACTATACCACTTGAATTATGACTCTCACACGTCACCAGGCTGCAGGAAATACAAATAGATACCAAAACGTGTATTGGGGGCCAGACGAATGGCCAGAGACATTTATATGTTAATGTAGGCTGACATTGCCTACGTGCAGAAAGACAGAGAAACCTGATAAGAGAACAAAGGGAATTCTAGAAGCCTGGAGAACTCACTAGGAGTTTCCTCCAGGAGATATAAGGAGAGAGATCCCAGAGGGAAAAGGACTTCTTGCAAAGCTGCTGTCAGAGACATCTGCATACGAAAAGACCAGCCACCAGCAGGCTGGGGGAAGCATGAACTGAGAGACATGATTTTGCTCTTTGCCAACTAAAAAGCCAATGCCCAGTCATTACCTTTATGGCTGAGAAACCAGAACTTGTGAACTCGCTAGGGTAAGATGAATAACTTAGGAACTCAACCAGTATAAGTTAGGAATGTGTTATATTTACCTTTGATTTCTAGTTACCACTCTGTTTAACTATCTTGTTTATGTAATCAATAAACTTACTTCTTAACTTTTATGAAGAAGTGGAAGTGTCTAATATTAGAACACAAGTGAGCAACAAGAGCCCCCAAGCTCTTGCGAACCCAGAGAATAAACAGTCTGTAAATGGGAAGGATCGGGCCCTTGTGTGGCAAAGGAGTTTCATTGTGGCACACTTGAATTAGCCAGTGAGAGAAACTGATTCAAGAGGACTGTGCGCAAGGGAAACTGAGTCACTCAAACCTGGTAAAGTGGGGGTGCAGACCCCCAAACCCGTGACAATGGGTACTTGCCAAGCAGCTTCAGGTTCATCCCTAGTGCCATAACTAGCCTATGGCCAACGTGGCAGCGACCACGGGTGCATTTACATGAGGGCCGTCCACCAACCATGCCCCAGGACAGCTGAATCATCAGCTCTGTTTCTTGCACCACGACTGCCTACCCCAGACTCCCTTCACTGCTGCTTCTGCCAGCCAGCAATAGGCGAGAGTGCTTATCCAGTACTAATCAGGGGGGCTCTGCCCCTGCGGGAAGGCTCCTTACCCACCTATTAATTACTGGCTAAGCACTCAGGGAGTCTGGGTCAGGCAGCCACAGCATAACAGACACGCAGCTGATGATTCAGATGCCCTGGGGCAAGGTTGGTTGGTACTCCTCATGTAAATGCACTCATGGCCATGTTGGCCATAGGCTATTTATTTATTTATTTATTTAAATCAATTTTCTACCCTGCCCCTCCTGCTAAGGCAGCTTGGGGCGGCTTACAATATCTAAACCAAAATTATAATACTATAATATAGATACAAAAATAAATATCAGTATAAAATAACCAAAATATAATACAATATAAAAGTTGGTGAAAGGCTTGTAGTAATACAACCAAAGAGGATGACAGAAAAAATAGAAATAAGGTTAAAAATAAACAACATAAATCAAGAATACCCACCCTATCCCTCATCCCACCACCCTTCCTGTCTCCCTCACTGAAAGCCTGACGGAATAGCCAGGTCTTACAGTATCGTCGAAAGGAGGGGAAGTCCAGGGCTCTGGAGATGATCCTGAAGCTGCTGGGCAAGTAACCATTCAATAATATTCCCTAAAAAGGGAAGGTTAGAGACAGGGCAGTAGCTGGCCAGGTTGGTGGAAGTCAGGTTGGTGGAAGCCAGCTGTGAGACTGGGGCCTTTGTTGTATGAGATTGTCCCTTCGGGAGGGCAGGGTATTGGAAATCCTCAAGGTGGTAGCCCCTGTTCAAAAAATCATCACTTGATGCTGACTCCTTGGGCAGCTATCTTTTTAGGGAAAGTTACTGAACGGGTGGTTGCTTCAGGGACATCTAGATGCAGTTAGATTCCTGGACCCATGTCAGTCTGACTTTCACCCTGGGTATAGCACTGAGACGGAGCTTGTGGCGTTGGTCGATGAACTTTGCCATGGGATTGACAGGGGATATTATACCCTGTTGAGCCTTTTAGATCTTTCAGCAGCCTTTGATACAATTGACCATGAGGTGTTGTTGACAGGGCTGCAGGACCTGGAGGGGTTCGCAGGTCAGCTCTAGAGTGGTTCCATTCATTCCTGTTGGGGAGGTTTCAGGAAGTGGTGATGGGTGATTGTTCTTCTTCCCCTCCCCCCTCTCTTGTGCAGCGTTCCATCCTGTCACACTTCCTGTTCAACATGTAACTAAGGCCCCATGGCAAGATTGTGCATAGATTTGGGGTACGTTGTCTTCAATATGTGAATGACACTCAAATCTACTTATCCTTTTCATCCAACCCAGGCCCTGCAGTCTTGGTGCTTACTCAGTGCCTGGCTGCTATTGGGAATGGGATGTGGGTGAGTCGTCTGAAACTGAATCCAGACAAGACTGAGGTGAAGATGGTTGGCTGGCCCTGTGGCTAGCGGGGGATTGGAACTCCCATCATTCATGGGATCCAGCCTCCCCTCACTACTCAGGTACATAGCCTTGAGGTGCTCCAGGATCCTCAGTTTTGCCTGGAAGGTCAAGTTGTGACTGTGGCCAGGAGTGCCTTTCACCAACTCCATCTGGTTGGAAGGCTGCGTCCCTTTCTTTCCAATTTGGATTTGGCCACCGTCATCCATGCCTTTTTTTTTTTTTTACCTCAAGGCTGGATTACTGCAATGTGCTCTACATGGGGCTGCCCTTGAAGATTGCTTAGGGGCTGCAGCTGGTGCAGAATGCGGCAGCTCACTTCTTGATGGGGGTGGGTCACTGGGAGTACATTATACCAGTGCTTAAGAGTCTGCACTGGCTGTCTGTAGTGTCACAAGCTGTAGAACTCCCTGCCAGTGGAGACTCGGATGGCTCCAGACTTCTCCTCCTTTCATCGATACTGCAAGACCTGGCTGTTCCGCCAGACTTTTGGTGAGGGTGAGGGGGTGTGGGTTAGGGTGGGGGCTGCATTTTTACTTCCCCTGATGTCCCTGGTGGGAGTGAAAACAGACATGACACTAACCACCCTTTAACCACCCTTGGTGGTTATTTATGCATGTTGCAGGGCTGCATAGGGCACCAATACAGCCCTGTAACATGCATAAATATCCACCAAGGGTGGTTAAAGGGTGGTTAG
Source organism: Sphenodon punctatus (assembly GCA_003113815.1). NCBI lineage: Eukaryota > Metazoa > Chordata > Lepidosauria > Sphenodontia > Sphenodontidae > Sphenodon > Sphenodon punctatus. The sequence continues at coordinate 2,519,463 of QEPC01002794.1, forward strand.
CATCATGTCTGTTTTCACCCATTGTTACATATTTATTTTTATTTATTGCATTTATATTATTGTCTTTTATATTTTTATAACCAAGCTGCTTCGCAGGATGGTCGGGGTACAAATTGTGAAAAATAAATAAACTACTTGAGCTCTACATATCTGAAGAACCGTCTTTCTAATGTCCCTTTGTGGCCCTTAAGATCGACTGAGGGTGCCCATCACTGGCCTAGTTTCATATGACTCGGGCCTGCAGAGAGGCATTCTTGATGGCTGTGGGGCACAGCTTTGGAACTCCCTTCCCTTGGAGGCTCACTTGAGCCCTAGTTTGAATGTCTTCTGGGAGCAGTGTAAGACCTTTTTATTTGGCCAGGGATTCAATAGGCAGGGATAGATTGGCGGTGGGAGGGCGATGGAGATGTTTTTAGTTTTGTGCGGTTTAAATTATTTATTTTATATTTGTATATTATGTATTTATTGTAAGCCACTCTGAGCCTCAAGTGATAGGTTGGGATATAAATCAAAATAAGTCAATGAATAAATAGTTATGGCTCTGCTCATTTTGATGCTATCAGGTTCCTGGACTCATTTCAGTCAGGTTTTAGCATGGAGACTGCACTTGTGGCCTTAGGTGATGATCTATGCCTGGAGACTGACAAAGGAAACTGTGCTCTGTTATCTTGTTAGACCTTTCATACAGTTGATTATGAGGTGTTGACACAACTATGGAACCTGGCAGGGGGGCATGAGGTTCCAGCTGATGGTGATTGGAGACTGTTCATTGTCCCCTTGGGATCTCCCCCTGTGATGTCTCACAGGGTTCCATTTTAAGACCCATACTGGGTCAGACCAATGGTCCATGAAGCCCAGCACCTGTCTCCAATAGTGGTCAATCCTGGTCACTTGGAAGAAGTACCCAACAGGTCACAATGGGGCGATCCATTTCCTGTTGTTTACTCCCAGCTCCCAACAGTAAGAGGTTACATTCCCCAAGCCTATCTCTGGCTAATGGCCGCTAATTGAACTTGTCCAATCCTGTTTTAAATGCAGCTATACTAGTGGCCTTGACCACATCTTCTGGCAACAAATTCCACAACTTAGGCTGCTTGGCCAACTTACTTGGCCCAGTGAAATTCTTGGTGTGGAATCTCACAGCTGGGAATCTTACATTTATCTTTGAACATGGGTATGGGGGTAAAAACATCATCAGCTGGGTCCTCTGACATTTTCTCTTATGAATGACAGGGCTGGATTTTGAGCCCTGTCATTCGTAAGAGAAAATGCCAGGGGACCCAGCGGATGACATTTTTACCCCCGCGGCCACGTCTGGCAATTCCCAGCTGTGAGATTCCACACCAGGCCAGGTAACGCGGGCAAGCATTCACAGCCTAAATTGTGTGTTGAATGAAAAAATACTTTCTTTTATTTGTTTTAAATCTGCTAGTTGCTAGTTTCATGGAGCGTCCCCTGGTTCTATTACTATTTGAGAGGGTGAATTTACTAATTTCACATCACTCATGATTTTATAAACTTCTATCATATCCTCTCTCTGACGTCTCTTCTCCAAGCTGAAGAGCCCCAGCATGTCTAGCCTCTCTTCACAGGAGAGCCATTCCATACTCTTTATCATTTTTGTTGCCCTTCTCTCTACCTTCTCCATTTCAACTATAGATTTTTTGAGATGGGGAGATACTGCACACAGTACTCAAGATGTGGTCACACCATAGATTTATATAGTAGCATTATAATTTTTAAAATACATAAATATAAAAGTACAAAATATACAATATAATATGTGATAATAACAATGAAAATAACCATACATCTGATATATACAGCATAAAAACTAACAGCTCATACCTTCAGTAATTTGTCTCTTGGTTTTTTTTGCTACTACCAAAAAAGGTTCCTAAAGCTAACAGAGTTGGAGGAGAAACACTGCTCAATAACCAAATTGTCTTTTCTCTGGGCATCCAGCAAGTTAGTTTGGTAGTCAATGGTGTAAGATAGTGTTTCCTTATATTTATATATATTTGCATACAGGGGATACTTCCACAGAAAATATTCAAGATCTTCCACTACCATAAGGCTTTATATACGTAACCTCTCTTGATAAGGGATTTTTGCCCACCTGCCTTTTCATATAGTAGTGTTAATCTGATTAAAGCAGAGTTTTATTATTTGTTTTCTGTTCACACTGCTAAGAACTTTAGTCAGGTAAGGCTCCAATTAAAAATCAATTTTAAAATACTTAAGGGACGAATACTTCACACGTCTAACTATACTCAGATCACTTTGTATGCCGATATCTTGGTAACGTAAGTCAACTGCAGATTTATCCAAAGATGCAGGATTTTTTTTAGTACTATCCCATTTATCCCCGAGCCCAAGAGTAAAAAGGGAATGTTTAACTTCAGTCAGCTAAGTACATGACAATTCCACCAAATCCCTACCTTCTAAAATACACATTTGGGGGAATATGGTTGGAGAATATAATCAAATTTTCAACCAAAAGTGTATTGTTCTTAGTTGAGCCATGGTTAGTAGCATTATGATATTTTCAGTTTTATTTTCTATCCATTTACAAATAATTCCTTACATTCTGTTTGCTTTTAAGCTGAGGATTTCATCAGCCTTATCCAACATGCTTGTTGACACCCTCAAAAAATTCCAACAGATTAGTGAGGCATGCTTTCCCTTTGCTAAAACCATGTTGGCTCTTCCCTGACATGTCATATTTATCAATGTAACCCATGTGCCAATGGTGTCTGTGGCAAGAAGGGCCGGATTGCCTTTTCAAGGGATTGGTACAACTAAACACACTGGCTCAAGCCCCCACCCAAAAATCTGGGACATTAAATTTTACTGGGCAGCCTGTTACTTTTCCCCACTTGCAAGCACGCAAGCTAGATGGTGAACAAAGAGCTCTATTAAAAGGTGAGAATTAACAAAGCATTAACAAAAAGGAGCTTCTAGTACTGATGAACTTCCTGCACATGAATCCCAACCTCAGAGCAAGAGTTCAGTGTCACAGCAAACAGTCACAGTTCTGTGTTCCCAAACCATTCACCCACACGTTTCTTTCTTTGTTCAGTTCACAGAACCCTGGTTGTCCCACACAGACTGCCGTTGCTCTCTGTCACCAGCATCCTCAGGCACGCCTCAGCAATCTTCGCCTCAACCTGGCCCAGGGAGGCTGTTCCTCACAAGCTGGTGCAGCTTCTTGGTGCTGTCTTCAGAAGACCCTGGGAGTCTGCTTCCTGATCCAGCAAGTGAGTTCAGCAAGGGACTGGATCAGATGGGCTTTCCAGGTCTGGTCATCCTACAAAGGCTACTCTCTCCAGCCATCCCACACTAGCTGCTTTCTCTGGTACAGTCCTCTGTAAACTGTAGGAACCCACCTTCTGAACAAGTGATTTCAACTAAGGGCTGGCTCAGAGAAGCTTATCAAGTCCAATAATCCCACACATGCTTTTTTCCCTGGCACTGTCCTCTGGAGATCCTGGGAGCCTGTCTCTGACCTAGCAAGTGATATAAGCTAGGGGCTGGGTTAGAGAGACTCCATGGGCATTAACTGGTTAAGTGTTCTTCAATATCAGCACTCTAAGAATCTCCCAATACATCACAAGGGAGACACTTGTAGCATTACCAGAATACATCTCCCACCCCCAATAACTTGCTTGGATTGGCTCAGCACTTTGATGGGCACTATTTCCAAGAGCGTGGCAGGTTATGGTGGCCCAAACCCAACCCAGCCCCAGGGCTTTGTCCAGATTATTGTGGCCTGAGACCATTGTTGCTGGGGGGGACTAATTCCCTACTGTCCAAGGCCCCCACCCCCCAAATTGTCCTCTGTGGCCTCCCATCATGTACCTGGAACGTGCATGCAAATCAGGCAGGCATGCAAATGGCATATATTCAGGGACGGCACACACATGTAGCAGATTGCTTTCCCTTTCAATAGGCTTTCACACCCCCCCAAGCAGAACACACCCAGGGAGTTTCCCCTTTCAATGGTCTGTTCCAAAATCCTGGGTTACATCAATATACCCAATAATTCTATTATTCACACGTGTCTCTGCTAGTTTGCATTGCACAGATATCAGGCTCAGTTTCCAGTCACTTCTGGAGCCTTTTTAAAAAATTGGAATTATGTTCACTACCCTCCAGTCCTCTAGAATAGTGGCAGATTTTTTGAATAGGTTACAAATAACAATAGTAGTTCTGCAAATTCATATTTGAGTTCCTTTAGAACTTTTGGGTGGATACTGTCAGGTCCCGTTACTATTTAATTGGTCAATTTCCTCTAAAACCTCTTCTAGAATCACAGTGATTAATGCCAGTTCTTCAGGTTCATCACCTACAAAGAATTGTTCTGATGTTGGTATATATCCAACATCATCTGTAGTGAAGTCGAAGGAGAGACTATGTGCTTGAGGAAGGGGACCCAGATGTAGGGAGCAGCATATAAGCAGTGGTGACTAAAGCAGGTGGGGTGGCAGAGGAGAAGCAAAATTCCCAAATAGAGACAGTTGGAACAAGTGAGGGCAGGGAAATGGGGGAGTGGGGAGCCAGGGCATGAAGAACCTTGAAGGTGAGGACAAGGAGTTTGTGCTGGATACAAAGGAGAAAAGGGAGCAAAAGAATGGAGGAGACAGGAGGTTGAACATGATCACCTCCTCGATGATCTCATATCTTGGCTGCCTAGTCTCCCTGCCAGTCACATCATCTGACTTCACATTCAGCAAAACACAGCTCCTGACTATCACCTTTCTTACCCATTATTCATTCGGACCATCTCAATTGCTCCCTTCACTGGCTGCCCCCTGAACTCACATTAACCCACCCATGATACCAGTCTTTCTATGACATTTATTGGTTCCTCCCCTAACTGCTTATGAGCTTTAAGCAGAAAAGAATCACAATACCTTTTCTAGGAAGCATGGGGCCATTTCCTATGAAATTCCCAACTCCCCAGGGATAGGGTCTTGATTCTAAGAGGGGTCCCTCTCCATGCTCAATCTGCACTGCTTTGCTTTAGCACAGACAGACCCTGCCCTGAGCCTCGGAGAAATCAGGTTCCTCCACACCAGGTGAACTGGCCCACCTGGAACAGATCCGACTCCATCCTGCTATCGGTGGGGCTCCAGGGTCACCTGCAGCGAGGCTTGGGGCTTCCCCCCTCCCAATCTCCCATAAAGGTGTCCTAAGCTCAAGAGCGTCCGGGTTTCCTCGGTACCACATTTATTCAAGGGAAGAAACCAAAAGAATGGCAGAACGATCCCTAGGAGCTCCCTGAGAAAAGGTCACATTCTTGACAAGCAGAAAAGAAGGGGTCGCGGGGGAGAGGCACTAGAGGAACGCCCAGGTGGTCAGAGCCGGGGCGCCATGCACCTAGGTGGTGAACTCCCTGTGGAACTGAAGCATTTTCTTCCCGAGTAAATAAGCCAACTGGGGCGTCAGGCCGGCCGCCTGGTCTGCAGGAGGGCGGGGGCACTTCAAAGGCCCGATTGACTCAGCCCTCTCTGGAGTCCAGCGCCACTTTCCGACGGGAAGGTCTCGGGTCGGCTTCAGCCCCCGCCAGCGGCCCTCAGGGAAAGCTCTGCGAGTTGGCATCCGCATCTCATCTCTCCAGACTGGACGGGGAGAAGGAGAGAGCCGGTGGCGCGAAGCCCGGAACCCCTGGCTGGGAGGCTCAAGTAAAGCCCATCGCTTGCTCGCTCATAGCCCCCGCCCGGATGCGAAGGGGCGGAGGGCAGGGTGGGGGCTGCTGCCCCACGCGGCGCCGGGGCGGGCGGGCTCCCCAGTCCCCCGTGCCCCTGTCATGTTTGTGGTTTGGGACGAGAAGGCGAGTCCGTCCGCCAAGAAAAGCCGAGCGCCCCAGTCGCAAAGCCCGGGCACTAGCTCATTGGAGCGACCGGACCCAGCACCTCCCTCCCCCGTCCCTAGTCTGCTCCCTCAACGGCTTCCTCTGCTCCTTCCCACAGGTGGCTCCAGGGCGCCATGGCCAGAGGGACTGTGCAAGTGCTGCTGCTCCTGGGGCTGCTGCACTGGGGCCCCGGCGGCGAGGGCAGGAAGAGCTGGAGACGGCGGGGGCAGCAGCCGCAGCCGGCGGTCCGGGAGAGGAGCGAGGCTGCCACCGGACAATCAGTGGAGAGCTTCCCGCTGGACTTCACCGCCGTGGAGGGCAACATGGACAGTTTCATGGCTCAGGTGAAGAGCTTGGCGCAGTCGTTGTACCCGTGCTCGGCTCAGAACCTCCACCCGGAGCTGCGGCTCCACCTGCTGCTCAACAGCTCGGTCACCTGCAACGACGGCAGCCCGGCCGGGTGAGTGAGTAAGGCTCCTCTACAATCTCTGACTGCACCGCCGGTCCTCCCTTCCCCTGGCACAGGGACCCAGAGAATCCTGGCCACCTCTCTCGTTCTCGAGGCCAGTAGGAGTGAGGTGCCTCCCCCGCCCCTAAATTACCAGCGTTTACCAAGCCCAAAGCATTTAAGAGTAGGAGCCAGAGGTAGATGGAGCCAAAGCGGCACTCGGGCCGTGGGAGTAGAGAAAAGGCTCCTGCAGAAAGAAATTAGACTGTTTCCTCTTTCACCTCAGCCTCATTCGCCTTCATTATCCCCTCCGCTTCATCCCTATTTTTACCTTTTCCCTTAAATCAGAGGGTGGGAAACCAGGAATCCTGAGTTCTCGTCTCTTCGCTTCGCAGACTTTGTATCGTCATCCGCTTCCTCTGTGTGTATGTACAATGTGTATATGTATAGTAACACGAAAGCACCCGATGGGACACGGTAGAGCGTGTTAAGCACTTTTCACTATTGTCAGTGTTTGGGCCCCTCTTCTACTCCTGCTGAGTGTTTGAATAAAGTGCCACTAAGCCAGTTCTGTCCAGCGCTGGCACTTTGCTTCCACCATGTGGCGATTACTAAGAATGCAGCCAGCAACAGGTGGAATAACTCTTTCCTGCCTGGAAATACTTGGGAATTTTAGGAATTTGTTTAATGCATTTATTTTGGAGCGAGATGAAAGCGCATCTGGCTGGCTCAGGGTCCCTGGGAAGGCCCTTTGATCAGACTCTGTTTGGAGCTCTTCTGACAGCCATCCTGTTTCTTTCTCTTGTTCTTTAACCAAGTATTTTATGTAAGGCTCTTGATATTATAATGAGATGGTGTATCAAAGAACTTGTGGTTATGCGAGCTAGTCTTAATTAATTTCACACTGCCTTCTGTTTGTTTTTATTTTAGCTACTACCTCAAAGAATCAAAAGGCAGTAGACGGTGGCTGCTATTCCTGGAAGGTGAGGAGAGTACCTTATTTTTATACAAGTACAGTTCAAGGAAGAATTTTAGCCTCTTTTGTAAGTGAAAGGATTGAGGACAAGCTTCCAACTGCTTTCTTCAAAGGCTGCACAGTGTGCATGTGTGTCCTGAATAAGAAGTGTTTCCATTCTTCCCATCCACTTTTTCATATGTTTCTGTTGCCTGCAGGTTTATTAGTAGCCAGCTAGCCACCCAACTTTAATTTAGGCTACCCAAGTCTACCGCTTCCTTTATGTGCTACCTCTGCACCATTAGTCCCAGTCTGGCTTATTGCCAAGGGCATAGCTATCATGGGGACAGGTGGTGCAGCTACACTGGGGATCTGTGGGGCCCATGAATCTTGGTGTAGCTGTGTCCCTGACACTGGAGGAAGGCATTGGGCCCTCATTCCATCTTCTGCACCAGGACCTATTGCAACCTAGCTGTTCATTGCTATTCTGTTCATTGCATATGTTCACATCTGTTGGTGCTGTTTTCTCCTTCTGTCAACAAAAAGGGAGCAAGAAGCTGACATGATTTTGGAGGAATTCATGGTGAAGATGTAGCTAAGACTAATTACTAATCATTTGTATAAATGGTAGAGCCAAGCTTGGTCCTGTTGTGCTAGACACTATACAGACCTTGCCCCAAATTACTTGCAGTATAAGAAACTCATTAATGAGAAAAACATATTTGCTGATGGGGGTGGGGTATCTAAGTAATGGGATGCAGCCACATGAACTGTGAGGACCCAATTCCTGTGGCATACAAGTATGGCTGCCGCACTGTGGAGCAAACGTGATGAGCTGGGCAGATGGTTACGGGGAAACCGGATGGTCCTGCTGCTGTTGGAATGCCACCACAGCCAGGAATGCCACCCCTTAATCCCACCCCTGGCCATGACATGGCCACCCAGGACAACTGCTCCCACAGTTCAAGGCCTCACAGTGGTGCTTCCCACATAGCCGTGGCCCAGACACAAGTTGTCCTGCATTGGTAAGCTTACCCCAGTTGATGCTTCTCTGCAACACGTCCTTGGAAATTTTCTGAGGATGCATCATGTAGAAGCCAGCTGCTGCAGGGGGGCATCTGACAGGCGCCAACCACACGATGCACTGCATTGCATGGCCCGGCTGCCCAAGACGTAGTAGCCTCCCCTTTGTCCCATGTGGCGTCACACAGGAAGGAGATCCCCTTTTCATATTTGGTATCTGGTTGCAGTTTGCTGTATATATGCCAGATGGGATGAGTTTTTGAGAAAGGACTTTAGGGAAGTAGTTTGGAACGTATGACTGGGAGCTTCACCTGCTGGGAAAAAGCACTGAAGTGCCTGTGAGAGAAACCATCAGTCTGATACTAGTTTCTCTTGAGCCAGGTGGCTGGTACTGTTTCAACAGAGAGAACTGCAATACGCGCTACAACACAATGAGGAGGCTCATGAGCTCCAAGGAGTGGCCCATTATCAAAACAGGTAGGTCTTTTTGCCCTGTTTAGGCTGTGACTGTTATGCATTCCATTTAACCACTACACAACCTCCAGGACTTTGTGTGGAGAGAGGGATAGCAGACGTTGTAGTGCTGTGTAACACAAGGGGAACCTCTCCAAAAGTCTACATGCTCAAACACTGTCACATACACTAGAGAACATGCAGGAAAGCATTCTGTCTCCAACAGTGGCAGCCTTTGGTCACTTCAGAGAATTGCACAACAGGTCACTGTATTCCCTGCTATTTACTCCCAGCTCCTGACAGGGAGGCCACATTCATACTCGACAGGGTGTCACTTTAAAAACTACACAAAATAAAGATGTGGCAGAGGGGAGGAGTCCACTGCTGGAAGTAGTGCCGGTGTGAATGGGGTTCTGCTGTGACTTTCTTTGTGCATGATGGGGTGCAAAATCCAGCCCTGTCATGCGCAAGGAAAGCCGTGGCAGAACCTTGTTTGCACTGGTGCTACTTCTGGCATCAGGCTGCTCTCTGCTGCTGTGTCTTTGTCTCACTTCATTTGTACAGAGCTGCAGCATCAGGTGTGAATGTGGCATCAGAGGCTACATCCCCCAGCCAGCTTGACTAATAGACTTGGCTAATGCACACCTTCACTCAACACACGTGGTTGGCAATACGTAAGAGGAAAAACCTAAATTTACATGTGTCCAGAGAGTAGAGGCAATGGCTTCAATTATTTTTTCATGAATGTATACAGAAGAAATAGCCTTTTTGGTTAGATCAATATGTTCCTCTGGCCCCAAGTGTGGACTGTGGTATAATCTTAGAAAATCTCCAATGCCTTGTTTTTAGGGTAATATTTTCAGAGCATTGAGATCAGATAGGGGCCAAGACAACGAAGGTCTGAAAAACAAAGTCCAGTGGGATGCAGCAAAGTTGGAACAGGGATTCAAATTAAACCAATGTGGTCTGGAACCCAAACAAGTGCAAGCAGCACAGGAGACTTTTGCTAAACAATGCAAATGTGCTTAGCCACAGTGATCATGACTTGTGATGCACCCCGCTGACAACACCAGATCAACACAGGAGATACAAAACCCATCAAGCAGGGGCCTCGAAGGGTCCCCATTGAATTTCAACAGGAGTTTCAGCAACAGGAAATTGAGAAGCAAGGAGTCGTTAAGCCCTTTTCAAGTCCATGGGCAGTCCCAATTGTTTTGGTTCAGAAGAAAGTCCACACAAGCCTGCATACTACCTCGTGTCAAAGACTGAATGATGTTACTGTTAAGGATGCCTATCCTTTACCACAGATTGATGACACATTGGACCTGCTAGCTAAAGCCCAGTGGTTCTCCACTCTTGATCTAGCCAGTGAGTACTAACAAGTGGAGACTTCTTGTCCCATGAACGCACATGGGTACAAAAGTTTGTCCACTGCACTCAGGCACCAGTTCGTATAACACTTGAGTGAGTTTATATAATTTTTATCATTGGGCCTGCCTTCTGGCTTGGTCCTATATCCACACCAGTTCCTCTAGGTGGTACACTTGCCCAGTAACCCTAAGGTCCTAGAACCCCTTTGACCTTCGTGTGGCTGCAGTCTGGTGTTTCTGGACAGCCTGATTTACTGAACTTAGATACCCTGATACCCATGTGACATACTCCAATGGATTGTTGAATTCTTCTGCTACATCCACCCCAGAGATGAGATCAACAGACAGATTTCTCTCCCAAACAGCAGCATGTGAGGTATATATCCAGTAGATGATTGGACACTGCTCTAGTAAGCCATCATAACATAGGAAATCAATTCATCCCACTCCTTCTGATTGTCTTGTATCCGAGAGGACAGCATATTAAGAAGGGTGTGGTTGAATCTCTCCACTAACTCATCAGATAGATGGTGGTATGCCATGGTGCAGGTTTTCTTAATTTCTAAAAGGTCAAACATGTTGAAACCGTTGGTATTAAAAATTTCTCCCCTGATCAGTATGCAGGGACTGAGGTAGCCCATGGTAGCACACAAACCTCTCAACAAATGCCTTGGTCAGTCTGAGGCTCCTGATCAGGGAAGGGGATGCCTCTGCCCATACTGAGAAATAGTCAGCCACTACTAGGACATATGTTTCCTTTGGGTGTAACGGGGAGGATCCAGGATATCCATTGCTACCCTTTCAAGTGGTTGACTAGTCTGGGTTACACCATTGGGGCTCGTGGCTTGCTTCCTGCTTTCTTGGGCACCACATACTTTGCAGGATTTGCACCAATCCCTCACAGACGTCTTTCACTCTGCCCAGAAATACTGGATTGGACTTTATTTATTATCAAACTTTTAGGCCGCCCCCTCCTACTGTCGCAGCTCGGGGCAGCTCACAACAACATACAATATAAAACAACAAATCAGAATATAAAATAGGAATATAAAATAAGATAAACATATAAAATATAAAAACATTCCACAGGCATACCAGTTGGTCACTTATGAGTCACTTTTTCTAAATCCAAATATCCTTCTGTCTTAAAAACATTCAGGATCCTGAGGATTCATGTTATCTATCTCCCACTTTCTCTCTCTGACCACCTCCTTTGATCTCCGACTCTGAACCGACTCTCCCACTCATACTGACGGCCACTCCCTCGACCTCATCTTCTCACGAAACTGTTCTCTTGCTGACCTCTCCTATGACCCTTGCCCTAATTCTGATCACTTCCTCGCCTCCTTCAGCCTCTCCCACCAACCTCCCTCCTCCTCTCCCTCTCTGTGCCCCTTCCGCAATATGCAGGCCTTTACCCCCTCGGAGTTTGCCTCCTCTCTTTCCCCCCTCCTCCCCCCTGTTTTCGCCTCCTCCTCCCCTGACTCTGCCATCTCTGCTCTCAACACCTCTCTCTCCTCAACCCTTGACTCTCTTG
>QEPC01002794.1:2533738-2545207 GCA_003113815.1 Sphenodon punctatus
TCTTTCCCCCTCTGCTTCCCATTTCTGCCTAGCTTCCCTAAGCAGATCCCACAAGTCCCCACATGCACGCCACAGTGCCCAGGCTGCGCAAGCATCCCTCTTACTACCTTTGGGTTTAAACCTCTGGCAGTAACCATCATATGCCCTACTAACTGATGTCACCAGGTCCTCAGTTTTAAAGCACCCCGGCTTCCATGGGCATTCCCCCTTTTCCACTGCCCATTTCTCTAATCTGGGTGCCCTGGGCTCCTGGTGCAACATTCCCTATACCTCCCAGGTATTAATTGCTTTCCCAGAGCTTGTGCTAGGCTATCCCTCCCGTATCACCTCTACATTCCAGTAATATACCCCTCAGGCAGTGGATACCGTCCCACCCCAACACAGTTTTATCAGTCGGGGGACCCACACTAGGATCCCCAGACACAAGACTACCCAAGCAACCCCCATACCAATAGTTTCCAATGACCTCTCACCCAACATTATGGATGAGAGACCCCACTGTTCCCAGTACTGGCTCTGTGCCTCCTGAGACAACAACTGTCCCAACATTTTTCCAATTTGCTCCACACGTGCCACTGCACGTTCGAGACTCTTTTAAACTGGACCTCAGTCCGCTAAACACAGTAAACTGGACCCAAATTCGCTTCTCCGATTTGCTCCACACGTGCCACTACACGTTCGAGACTCTTTTAAACTGGACCTCAGTCCGCTAAACACAGTAAACTGGACCCGTCTGCTTTCCCAATTTTCTCCACACGTGCCACTGCATGTTCAAGACTTCCACAGTAAACTGGACCTCAGTCCACTTCTCCAATTTGCTCCACACGCGCTACTGCACGTTCGAGACTCTTTAAACTGGATCTCAGTCCGCTTCTACACACACCCAGGGCTGCCTTTGCAACCTCAAGATTCACAACCCACTGCCCCAATACAATTCCTCCCCAACAACCCAGACCCCGAATCCTTAAATCCACAGGTCCAGAGAGGAGAAAGGAGATAGAAAATGACACAGGAAAGAGAAAGAAACATGGGGGTTTCGGCTGCTACATATGCCTCCGTGGACAATCCTGCTTGGATTACCACGTGCTTGCCTGCATATCTCCACCAATCTGTTAACAGGAGACCACTCGTGACCTCTTGGGGCGATGTACCCCAATAATCACCGTTCCTTAAACTTCAGGGGGAATTGGCTTAAAGACTTAAACTGGGGTCTCCACATGTTTAAAGGATCAAGATGAGGACAGTACGTGCTACAGGCAGTTTTATGTACCCTCCCCAAATAGAAAGAGAGAGAAGGAGACAGGTATCCCGAAACAACAGGTTTATTGGTTTAACACAGAGAAACACAGCCCCGGTCTGGCTGGTGGGGTTTAAAACACAGGCAGCTTGCGGGGATGGTAGGAGAAGAGAGAGGGGGGGTATTCTGGTTCTTTCTCAGTGAGGGGGAGCAAGAGAACACGATAGGGAGAGAGCAAGAGACAGGGAGGGAAAAAGGGCTTCCCCAGCTGGGAAAGTCTGGACTTGCAGTTAGCTTTCCTGGCCTGTTGAGATGGGACAGGCAGCCCATGGATCCAGCGGAGTTCAGGGGATGGAGGAAAAAGCAAAAAGGGCAGACCAGAGTCTGGAAGAAAATCCTAGCACAGAGCGACCTGCATGTATCTGGGTCCAAAATCTCCTCAGAGGTGGAAGGGAAACTGTAGGGCAGTTATAGGGACCTGAAAATGGGCCATTTGTGCATCCGCACAATGGGCTAACGAGGGGCGAAACCTAGACTTTTACTTCCATGAGAAAGGAGCTAACGACTGGCTCCTGTAACACAAAAGACACACCTGGTTTCTAATGTCTGCTTAACACAAGGGATCCCTAGTCTTGCTGGCATGGGGGATGTTACTGAGCTAAGTCATGTCCCTGAGGCATTGATCAATAGAAAACACACCCTTCTCCTAATGGCTCCATTCTTACTTTGTGTGTCTTCCCTTTATTCTTTCTTCTAAGCTGAAAACTGGTATCTTACATGAGTGAGTTAGTGATCCTGGCATCGGGCCCAATCCTTACTTTTCTCCTGCAACCCCCCGCCCTTTCTGCTTGTGCACTTCGTATGGGGAGGCTTCCCTGTCAAGCCTCTATCCCCATGTTCTCCGGCCTCAGTTGGTTCCTGGGGGCTTTTTGCATGCCCTTCTTCTCAGGTCCCTTGGCCTCAGTTTACATAGCAAGAGTGCAGGGTGGTGGTACCCATTGTAGGGGAATTTTAGGGGTCCATTCTTATCATCACCTTCTCTTGGCCATTCTCTACTTGCAACAGGAATGCTCTAAGGCCTACATCACTTGCATCAGTGTCCAACAAGAAAGGCAGCTGAGAGTCTGGATAGACTAAGATAGGAGCTGACATCAGTCACTACTTTAGCTCTAGAAAGACACTTTGGCATTCTTCAGTCCAGAAGAACTTGACTTTGTCCAATATCTTGTGTAAGGGACTAGCTATGGTAGCAAAGTCAGCTACGTATTTTCTATAATGGGAGATCAAACCCACAAAGCCATGTGCTTCTGTTACGTTTTGAGGTACTGGCCATGGCCTGACCATCTCCAAATGTCCTGGAACTGGATGAACCCCCTCACTTGAGATCACATGCCCCAGATATTGCATCTCTCTGGAGAAAAACTGTCATTTAGCAGACTTGATTTTCAAGTTTGCAGTCTTCAGCTTTTCAAGTACTGCTTTGAGTTTCTGCAGATGTTCCTCAAAGGTTCAGCCTATCACAATGATATTGTCTAGGTAAAAAAGGCAGGATGTCTCTTGCAAGTCAGCTGTGAGCCTCTGGAATGTACTGTGTGTATTACACAGAACAAATGGCACCATACTGAATTCAGAAAGTCCCTGCATAGTGCAGAATGTAGTCTTGGCTTTCTCTACAGGATGCACCTCCACTTCCCAATACCCACTGGCTAGATCAAGAATGGAGAACCACTGTGCTTTAGCCAGCAGGTCCAATGTGTCATCTCTCTGGTAAGGGATAGGCGTCCTTAACAGTAATATCATTGTCTTTGATAGTCAACACAAGCCTGCATACTACCTCTTTTCTTTTTGAACCGAAACAACTGGGACTGCCCATGGACTTGAAAAGGGCAATGACTCCTTGCTTCTCCATTTCCTGCTGAAAATCAATGGGGACCCTTCAAGGTCCCTGTTTGATGGACTTGACGTCTGCTGTGTTGAACTGGTGGTGTCAGCTTGGTGCATCCTAAATCCTGATTAGGGCTACAATTTTTTTCATGGGGGTCATGGTTTTTGTGTGTTGTTTTGTTTTTTTTTGTCCCCGCTGTGACTTTCATTGTTTCCATGTGACTCCCTGTGATATTAAGGACTTTACCTGCAGTAGAAGCAGGCAGCTGTCTCTGCTCATCAGGGAAATTCGCCAAGAAGCGACATGGAGGCTCGAAAGCCCCTCCTGATGAGAGGAGAGTGCTTTGCGCCACGGGACAAAGCCACGGCATCTCTCTTGTGGTACAAAGCTCTTCTCTTGCAGAGGGAGAAGTTTTGTTTGCGGTGTGCCATGCTGACGTGCATGGCCAGTTCTTCAAAAGGCTGCTAGGAGTAGACTGCAGCACTTCATCTGCCTCTCCTCTTGCCTTTCCTGGCTTCATCTTTTAGGGCAGGCTCTTATTGTCAAAATCTCCTGTGCTGCTTGCACTTGTTTGGGTTCCAGACTACGTTGGTTTAATTTGAATTCCTATTCCAACTTCGCTGCATCCCACTGGGCTTTGTTTTTCAGACCTTCATTGTCTTTCCCCCCTATCTTATCTCAATACTCTGACATCACTAGTTTTCTTCATCATGTAGACCTCTTGTAGGACAGACACACTTGTCTGAAAAATACCAAATTTAATCCCTTAATATGCAGCATGTGACTATCAGCATGTTAATGACATACAAGATTTTACACTTTCAGTTCCTGTCCATTGCTGGTCCCATGAGGGAGTGCTAACTTACCTGAAGGCTTGGGTTTGAATAGGCCCACCTCATTCTCACAGCACCAACCTCTCAGTCTGACAGGAATAATCATACCACTCACTACTAGGGGGTATAGTCAGATTTTTTTTTTATACATCACACACTTCTACCTGGCTGTCATAGTGTACAGAAAGATACCCCTTTCCAACAAGGAGCATAAAAAATCAGTGACATCCATAGTGGCTTGGATTTCTTCAGAAAACCAGTACCGATCAAGACATCTTAAGTAGCCTCCTTTGCTACTAGGAACTCACAAGACAGCTATAAACCTGTCAATGACTATGATCCACACTCCCAGCACTTGAAGCATGGCATTAGCTACCTTAACAGCAAGTACATAGGGCTGAAGGTTTCTCTCTGCCTTCATTGTGGCCTACTCCCACAACTGACTACTTACAATGGATACTTGGGCTAGGGCTGAAACGAGAATCAGAAATATCTCGTGAGAACTGAGAATCAGGGTAGAGATCTCCACCCTGGTTCAGATCTCACAAGATTTCTTGCTCACCCCACACCCCCAGCTCTTCAAAGCTGGTCTTCTAGCCCTGAGAAATGAAAGGAGGTGGGAGAGGAAGGGGAAACCATACTGTCCCCTCCCCAACTCTTAGCTTGTCTGGTGCTAGCAGCTTTGGGGACAGAACCTGGGCCATGATGAGTCTCTGTGGGGAGCTCCTGACAGAGAATTATCAGGAATGGGAGCGGGAAAGAGCAGGAGGGAGGGGGCGGACTCAGACGTCATCAGCATTCTATTGGCTAGCAGGAGTCAGGAGAGTGCTTAAGATGTCTGCCGAGTCTCTCCCTCCCTCCTGCCCTCCCCCTCTCATGCCTGATAAGTCTGCTGGGAGCTCCCCACAGAGACTCATGACCCAAGGCTCTGTCCGCGAAACTGCCATTCCCAGAGAAGACAAGAAAGCTGGGGAGAGGATAACATGGCTTTTTCCCTCCCCCCATTAGAATTGGGTATCTTTATTTTGAGATTCTCATGTTGCTCTGGGAGAATCCAGCTAATTCTTCTCTTGTTCTCGTTTTCAAGGACAAGACAAGAATTCTGATTCTCATTGAAAAACTGAGAATCGAGTTTCAGCCCTAACTTGGGTATCTCTATCCAGGAGGAGTTGACACTGAACATCTCCTATCTTTACCTCCAGGTAGTATCCCAGCTCTGCTGCACCAGCAATAACTACCTCTTTCTTTGGGCCTCTGTAAATGACAACAGTGGATGGGCCCCTATCCTCTGCACTTTTCAGTTTACCTGCCCTGGATGTCCCTTCCTTTTAGGACACTCCCTCTTGAAATGGTTAGGACTACCACAATGCCAGATTTCACAATTCTTTTCCTGACTCTACTGAAACCTCTGTGGGTAAAGACATTTGCCACATGTTTTTACTACAAGTCTGGGTTTTTATGTTCTCCTTAAACTGATTAATCTCACCCCACAGCTCTTACTGCTCCCAATATTGTCTGCATAGCCAGGTTATCTTGAGATGGGGCTTCTGTGGCATAAGCATGCAGCATTGCCTTTAAGCGTCCAAGGGCTCCAATTCTGACTACTTCCATCTCCGAGGCTAGCGTGATGGCATCATCCAAGTGGTGAGGCTTCCCCAATCAGAGTTGGACTCGCATCTTCCCCACTAAAAGTATTGTTAATGTACTGGTCTCAGGCCAGGATGTCCTGCATTTCAGAACTGGCTTGGGGAAAGGCTTTTGTAGTCAGCCACCTCAGGGCAATGCCAAATTCTTGCACAGACTCTGCTGGCTTTTTCTTATAACTAAAATAACTGCATGATCCCAATCTGGACACACATCTGATACCAGAGAAGTTATGAGGGCCTCTGTTAAATACTTGTACTCTTGTTTAACTTCAGTGCTAAAACCCCGATAAGTTTCCCTGGCTTTCCCTGGAAGCAGCAGGCTCAGAAATTTAAATTGAGTGGCTTCATTCCTCTGATTTAACTTAGCTGCAACAAATTGCTCAACAAATTAACAAATTGCTCAAGCCAATCATCCTACTTTTACTGGTCTCCACTATATGGAGAGGGATTAAATATTGACCATGGTATCCTACTTGGGGCTTCCAGGTTTGAACTTTCCACTACAGATACCCTCTCCTCTTCAGTACTAATTTTTTTCCAATGGAGTATCCCACAATTAATAAAACAATATGAAATGCTCAAAACAAAAGGTTATCGGTGCCCTTTGGCCTGGACTACCAGTCTCTGCTTACCTCACTTAGGGGTTAGCCCTTGTGATACCACTGCTGCCACCAGTTTGTACCAAACTCCCCCACTAACTCTAGGGGGAGCTCCTCAAACCTGGCACCAAAAAAATGAACCACAGGGGAAAATTAGCAAGTATTTATATAAGGTTGGAGGTCCTTTAGGGAAGGTTACTGAGTGGGTGGTGGACCAGCAGCTGCAGGGGCATCTAGACTACACTGGTTATCGGGATCCCTTTCAGTCCTGTTTTCGGCCGGGTTATGGCATGGAGACTGCACTTGTGGCCTTGGTCGACGACCTTTGCCGTGAATTAGATCAGGGTAGTTCAACCCTGCTAATTTTGTTAGATTCGGTGGTACTTTTGATATCATTGACCATGAGATGGTGACTCACTTGCAGGATCGAGCTGGAGTGGGCGGGATCGTCCTTGACTGGTTCTACTCCTTCCTGACTGGGAGAACAGTGTGTGTGGTGCTTGGGGATTGTTAGTCATCTCCATGGCACCTCACATGTGGTGTCCCACAAGGTTCTATCCTGTCCCCGCTCTTGTTCAACGTGTATATGCATTCACTTGGCGAGGTCGTGAGACGGTATGGGATGTGGTGTCATCAATATGCTGATGACGCCCAACTCTACCTCTCGTTTTCATCTGACCCAGACTTGGCAGTGTCAGTGCTTACCCAACGTCTGGCGGCTGTTGGGGATTGGATGATGCCGAGCTGACTGAAGCTGAATCCCGACAAGACGGAGGTGATGGCGGTGGAAAGGGCAGTGGATGTGGCGGTTCCCATCATTGATGGGGTCCGCCCTCTGCTGCTATCCTCGGTCTGTAGTCTGGGCGTGCTTCTTGATCCACAGCTCCATCTGGATTTCCAGGTGGGGGCTGTGGCAAACAGTGCAATTTGCCAATTACATCTAGTGCGACAGCTTCAGCTGTATGTTTCAGATAGTGACCTGGCCACCATCATCCATGCTTTCATTACCTCGCGATTGGACTATTGCAATGCACTCTACATGGGGCTACTTATGGTGATGGTCCAGAGACTGCAGCTAGTGCAGAATGCTGTGGCATGTCTCCTTACAGGGGTGGGTCGCCATGAGCGCGTTACACTGGTGCTCTGGGCTCTGCACTGGCTGCCTATAGTCTTTTGGGCCCAATTCAAGGTATTGGTTTTGACCTATAAAGCCCTATATGGCCTTGGCCCAACTTACTTGCGGGACCGCCTCGCGCTCCATGCTCTTGAGTGGCCTCTGTGGTCCACTGAGGGCGCCCTTCTCAAGATCCCCCGGGGGCCCACTATGGCGAGCGTGTTCTTGGTGGCCAAACCTAGGCTGTGGAACTCCTTCCTGGTGGAGGCCCGGGTAGCCCCAGATCTCCCCTGTAAAACCTGGTTGTTCCACCTGGCTTTTGGCGAGGGAGATAGGGTGTAGGGTGGGATGGGGGTGGTTTGGTTTTGTGCCTTCACTTTTTATTGTATTTTATGGTTTTATTGTTTTTATATGTTTGGTAAGAAATGTTATTTTGATGCAGAAGTGCCATTCTCTTCTAATGGTAGTTAAGTTATGTCATGCGCATGCTCGAGTCTGTTTGCTGCTGCACGCTACACGTCGCCATCTGTCTCACTCACTGTGGTGGGGTAGTGGTCAGACCTTGGCCAGGGGCTCCTTAAGGGTGGTGTTAACAATTCCTGCCTAGCAGAGAGGTGGGGCAGGCAGTTTATAAGGCTGGTAGGGGACCGATAGTTGGTGCGGTGGTGGTGGTGGTAATTCAAGCTGGCGGGGGGAGAGAACTGGTTCAAGCTGTTCGTAAGGCTGCCGTGAGGAGAGAGGTGGGGCAGGGGGTACTCTCATACTTGCCATCTGTATGATCCCCATTCAGTCCCTCTGTCCATTTACTTCTCCGATTCCCCCTTCGCTCTCCCCCCCCAGCAGTTCACTCCTTCCCCACCCAGACATTCATTCACTCCTTCCCTGCTCACCCGTTCAGTCTTCAACTCCCCCCGTTTACACTCCTCCAGCCCACTTGCCACCCACATTCTCTTCTCCCACCCTTCACTCTGCCCTCCCCTCACCGTACGCTTGTCCAGTCCCCCTTTGCCCAGCTGCTCCTTTACTCCGCCCTCCTACTTGCCACTCTTCCACCCCTTCTTCGGCCTCCCCACAGCTCGACCGCTTGCCTGCCCACAGATACCACCCAGCCCTCTCCCCCCAGACCACTACTGAGGTATCCTGTCCCTTATTCCCTATCCCAGACCTGCATCCAAACCAGGACCCACTCCATTCCCACCCCCATCCTATCCACCCATTCCTCTGCCCTCCCTGCAGCTCAACCATTTATCTGCCTGCAGATACCACCCAGGACTTAGCCCAGCTCTCGCTCCTCAGACCACTACTGAAGACCGGTATCCCATCCCCATCCCAGCATCAGTCATCCCATCCGCAGACCACCACCCACTCGGCCCAGTCCTCAGCCAGCCCATCCTCCCTATCTCATTCCTCTGCCCTTCCCACAGTTCGACCACTTGCTTGCCTTCAGATATCACCCATGCCATGCCACCCCACCCCAGAAGTCATCCCCAGACCACTACTGGGACCTCACCTCCCAGACCACTACTGGGGTATCCCATTCCCTATCCCAGCACCAGACATCCCAGTCCAGCACCCAGACTGGTAGCCATGCCATTGTCCTGGACAGTCAGCCCATCCCCCCCCAGTGCAGCACCCACTCAACTGATTCCATCCCCCAGTCCATCCCCACCCAGCTCAGCATCCAGGCCAGACCACATCCCCCAGCTCCGCAAACAGGGAGCTCACCGTCTAGCACAGTTACCTGCACCTCCAGGCCTTAGCCATTGCAGCCCAGCTTCTACCACCCAGCCACCCCAACACAGCCCTTGCACCCCAGGGAGCATAACAGCCACCAATCCCAGCCTCCACCCCACACCGATCTGATTGCAGGACCCAACCCCCACCCGAGGCAGTGAGGGGCAAGGGGTTCAGTTAGACATGCCAGGGTTGCTTTCTAGCCAGGAGGTGAGGATGCACCCCAATTTTGGTGAGTACAATTTTATAGTAAATTGTTAACTTCTATTGAAGAAATAAAAGGAGAAATTGCATAATAAAAAATCCTGCGGTTTAAAGGTCTAGTTAAGGCAGAATTCCAAATTATACTCACTTGAACATGACAGTAAATTGTATGTGAAGGCAACTTTCTCATACCCTCCTATTACTACAGAAATACCATATCTATAATACTATTAGCTATTTCCAAGTAACTTTCACAAACCAAAGGGACACACCCTTTCAATTAGAAAGGATCTGACACTTTACCATTTATTAAATATCAGATCTGATCTTTATTGCTATGTTGTGTTTGCGTTAAGTGTTTGTTCTCTTATGTGATGAATTCACTTTGTTATTACCGTCAAAGCAGACTTTTACTTGCTACTAAAATATCAGACCAATCTACATTCTTTCTCACTCATTAATAAACAAACGACTCAACTGAAATTAGTAGTAGTAGTATTTATTGGATTAGCTTTCACCATACTCCATGCACATACAAAAACATCTTAAACACATGAAGTAAAATTCAAATACAAATGATAGAAGATATTATGAAAACCCAAAACATATTGCCCCCAAGCAGTCTATACAATCCACACAGGCTATTATAAAGGCCCACAGTGGAATCCGCCTTTGCATATTGCCCCAATTAACTGAAATTAAATTTCATACATTCCTCATCACGTATAAGTATTGTTCAGTCATCACACCACACATGCACTTTAATTTTAGTTAAGCTGTAATTTTTTTGTATTAAGTGTGTAGATTGGTCTGATTAATAAATGGTGGTCTTTTTTCTAATTGAAAGGCATGTCTGTCTTTAGTTTGTGAAGGTTACTTGGAAATAACTAATAGTATTGTATTATAGATAAGGTATTTCTGTAGTAATAGGAAGGTATGAGAAAGTTGCCTTAACATACAATATACTGTCGAGTTCACGTTTGAGTATAATTTGGAATGGCTTCTTAACTAGATCTTTAAACCAGAGGGTTTTTTATTATGTAATATAAGGCTTGCAAAGCACAGCTCTAATGTGAATGAAATGCATACACTGCTCAAACACACCCAAACCACTATATACCCCACATCCACTGTCTGATCAGATGAATTTCTTATTCTGACCTTCCCAGACCTGCAGCTCATCACTCCTAAAGTTAGATAGACAGTTATCCAAAACAGGGCACATAAGAGGAGATATGGAAGGAAGGAAACAGCCAAGCAAAACAGGGGGAGATTAGAAATATTTTGAGGGAATCTATCCCCACAGGTACCCACCATCTTTTCTGCAGTCTCTCCAACATCATCCACAGCCCAGCAGGTCATAAGAACATAAGTAGTGTCATACTGGGTCAGTCCATTGAGCCCAGCATCCTGTCTGACAGTGGCCAATCTTGGTTGCTTGGAAGTAGTACCCAACAGGTCCCAATGGGCAATCCATTTCCTGTTGTTCACTCCCAGCTCCCAATCTAGTGCTTCTTTTAAACCCAGCTATACTACTAGCCTTTACCACATCCCCTGGCAACAGATTCCACAAGTTAATTGTGCATTGAGTGAAAAAACACATTTTAAATTTGGTACTAGTTAGTTTCATGGAGAGTCCCCTAGCTCTAGTACTATTTGAGAGGCTTTGTCACGATAGCTGATTTTTGGTTTCTAAACCAGGTACGGAGGACTGTAGTAGTTCTACCAGCATACTGCGTGCAGCATCCAGAGTGTTTACATTCCATTACATAAATTAACCAAAGCCAAAAACGTAACAGTTTAAAAATAAGCTTAAATGTACAAGAGTTTTCTTAAAATACACACAGAAAAACAATTCTGTACAATTACAATTCAAAACACCTTCCACTCTATACATTGCAACAGAACATAAATGCCAAAAAACATAGAAATTAATTCACAATTAGAGCAATATTTTATCAACATACATTTAATGTACTAAATTCCTTACCATACGTACTTCATTTTTATCAATAACAAAACGTGCATATTTTACAATTATGAAAATAATTTATTATCATAATTTGACAAGGAACAATTGTCAGAGTAATTTAAGTCTGTTATTTACATGTATACAAATTGTGTACAGTTCATACAATGAAGTAAAGAATGTGAGTGTAGACATTATACAATTTGTTGTACACAATGAAGTTATGTAGAAACAGACTTAAATTACTC
>QEPC01002794.1:2563852-2576199 GCA_003113815.1 Sphenodon punctatus
CTCCCAAAGATGCATCTCCATTGTATTATTTCAGAAACACTTAATGAGATATAATTTAATTCCAAATTAGGATTAATTTTTCCTCCATTCCTTCCATTGGCCTTTACATGCATTTAATGTCAACGTGTACCCCAAATTCTTATTAAACACTTCCATAGCATTCTGCTCAGCTTTAGTGTTGCCCTCAGCCTGCAAAGGAAGAGGATTGGAGCTGAAAGACCAAGGCAAAGTGTGGGTTCATGGAGCCTAAGTTGTAAGTGAGCACAGTATGCGAAGCCATACAACATGTTTACTGTTTACATGGTGTGGAAGTTAAGGCGAGAGCCTAACACACAATTTCTAGGTTTGTTAAAGTTTGCTTGGTATAAATCTGCCTTAACTAAGTTTGTAAAACCGTAGGTTTTTTGTTTATCTAATAACATTATAGAGTGGCAAGGCATGTTGTATGCTCCATTATAAAGTCCAAACATTCTACTCGTTATAAAATTGATATAATTTAAGTTAGGATTATGACATTTGTGGTGAAGGATCACTGAAGTAGGCGGTTCAAGCTGTCCAAATTTCAGCCAAATCAGTTGGATAACAGCAGAGATCACAGTTTGAAAATTGCACTTTGAAGCCTGTTTTTCTAGCCAGTTAGATCGTTTTGAACTGGACAGGGTAAAGGGGATTTGTGTTAGTTGGGAGGAGGTGCAAGCTTTTTAGAAAATTCAAGGAGGCTGGTGGGGTGTGCCTTTTGGCTTACTTTTTGTAAATCCGGTTGGTTAGTTTTTAAGTTGACATCTTGAAAATTCAATTTTAGCCTATGAAGACCATCCTGAGTGTGGAGTATTTGTGAACATTCTATGTAATGCGGAGACTGTTTAAAAGTAAACAATCTTGAATACTGGGGACTACAACTCCCAGCAGACACTGCTTGCAAGAGCCTATCAGTGCTGGGGAAAGAAGGGGTACTGCACCTTCCAGGGGGCAGTGAGAGTGACTGGTCAATCATTTTTAGAGCTGATCTGGTGGGGAGAGGAGGAGAGCTGAAGGTCATTCTGATCTGATCCCCCACAGCAGGTGCCTCAGCTTTGGGGCCAGGGATGCTGAGATGGCTAAACAGAGGTAGCTTAATCCCGCAGTGATGTTTGGGGTGGCTGATCTTGCTCCGCCAAGAATCACAGAGCACATGGATTTCAGTGACAGCACTTCCCCCTCCAAATATAGGGGGTGTCTGGGCTGCAGCTCCAGTGGGGTGCCCCCTTGGAGGAGCATGGCTGGGGCCAAAGCACTGGAGTTTGCCTGGGATAGTCCCAGGTGCAGGAAGAGGGCAGAGGTTTATCCCGTGGACAGGGACAGGAGGCTACAGGCGGATGGAATGGATCTTTCAGTGCTTCTCGCTCTGACTTTCCCAACCCCACTAAGGAATAAGAGGTAAGGGGGTGCTCTGGGCTGATACAGTGGGTGTTCTGAAGGAGGGGGGCAGGGAGATGGTGGGGTCCTGTGCAGAGCAGCCCTGTGGGGCAGAGTGGCAAGTTTAGTCCTCTGGGAGGATTCTAAGAGCGAGCCTCAGCCCAGGGAGGGAAATCCTATGGGCGAGCAGGGAGGGGAGGGAGCATACACCAAGTGGGGGGGGGGCTTAAAGGGGAGAGAGTAGGGAGTAGGGGAAGAGCCTCTGTAAATAGCTTCCACAGTGGAAGCCATGCACAGGGGGAGCACTTTACAGGGAGCAGCTTTATTGGGGGGATACAGAATATAGAACCCAGTATAGGGGGAGGTCTGCAGAGTGGGTAGCATTGTCCAAGAGCTAAGACTTAAATGGCATGCCGCTGTGGCAGCAGTTGCCAAGGGAAAGCTCTCCTCTGCCCAGAGCAGCATGGGTTGGGAGAGAAGAGCTTTCTACTATCTGTGCTTGCTGCTTCCCGCAGTTGCCGCCGTCTCTTCCTGCAGGTATTGTTTCTGCTTGCAGCTTCTGCGCGGCAGATTTTGATGCAGCTTCTTGCAATGTCATAAGTGCTTTTCAGTGCAGACCCCCTGACCTCCCATATCAACTCCTGACCCCCGACAACCAAATCCTATTGGTTTATGGGCAGGTTATGTAAGGGTCAGACCTCCTTCCTTTGAATTTTTCCTTTAAATTTGGGGTTATCTCTACCATGCTCCCTCTTGATCCTGTGTGAGCTGAGCCAACTCCCCACACGGTGACTGAGACAGCGAGAGAGAGATTCCAATTCCTCGATCAGAGATTATTGTTTACTACAAAGTAAACTTTGTATATTTATGTTCATTCTGTATTTTTTCCACATGAGATTACTACACTTACGTAGCTTATTGGGGTTTGATTTTATCTCTCTTCTCCGCCCTCATTCCCCAGGATTTTGATGGCTGCTGACCTACTGGGATGGGGGTGGGGAGGCTCTCTGCAGCAGGTCTGGGTGAACAGGAGACAGAGCACATGGGCAGTACAGCCCAGCAGAGATGGGTGACTGTGACTGTACAGTCTTGAATTCAGAGTTCCACCTCATCATGCCACTGGTGGCATGGCGCACACCAGGCACAGTGATATTTTTCTATGTGAATAAAGAAATGAAAATATGATGTGATGGGTCTTGTCCTTTTTTGCTAGGGAGGATGGTGGCTGAGGCTCCGGTTAGGGTGGGGAGGGCCATTGTCTGGGATAGAGAGAAGACTGCGACTGATAAGTCTCGACACCGCCCTGCTGGAGCTGGCCCTAGAGACTAAACTGCCAGGCTGAAGCTCCAGTGCAGTCGGCTGTGTGTGTGCCATTGTGTTCCCTCTCTGGCTGAGCAGATCACCCAGGTTGGTGGGCTGGGTGGGCAAATGCTCCAGCGTTCTGGAGGGGAATACACTGGCTCCCACCTTAAAGTAAACACTCCCACCCTTAAACATCTCACATGGACGGTGGGAAGGGAATACTCTGACTCCCACCCTGTTCCCTGTCTGGCTGTGTTGTTGACCTGACCCCCGGTTGACCGAGCGTCACAGAGCAGGAGGTGTCAGCTCAGCAAGACAGGGAACGTGGAGAGAGCCAGAGCCGTGTTACCCTGGAGTGCTGTGCAGCCCCCTCTATCCCTTCCCATAGTTTCTAGCTGGCAGTCAATTCACAGTATTAATCTCCTATAGCACACCATCATGACCAGTGTGGTGTAGTGGGTAAAATCAAAGTGCCACTGGGCTTCTATCTTGGAACTTGTGGATGAGGAGCCTTTTTTTTTTTAATCTTTAAAAAAAAGAAGTTATGTATTAGGTTGCTTCCTATTTCAAAACTTACTTTCCTCTTCCCACTCTGGCTAGCTCATGCTACTTCCTTGAATGATCCTCCAGAAACTTTGCTTTATTAATTGCTTTTTACTGAGAACCTCAGTTCTAGAGAGGTGACCCACGCTGTGGCAGGCATCCCTGGTGGGAATAAAAGTAGAAAGCTCTTCCTTCCCATATCACTAAAGTATGTAGTAGGAGCAGGGCTGCAAAAAACATAGCCAGTGTGGTGTAGTGGGCAAGGTGCACCTTTTGATTTTTGGCTGATGGGGACCAGAGTTCAAATCTCAACACCCTCCCCCCCCCCGAGCCTTTTTTTATCTCACCATTTAAAAAAAAAAAAAAAAAAATGCTATTAGTTGCTTGCTGTTCCGAAACTTACTTTTACCCTCCCTCCCCCTGGTCTCGTTACTAGAGGCGGGGCCAAAAAAAAGCTCTCTCCTGGGACTTGACTCTGAATGTAATTCCTCAAGTTGAAGTTCTGACTCATTCCCGAATCCCCTCATCGTAGTCACAATGCCAGGCCAGCAACAGACTCCTTGCCAGCCATTGCCAAGGCCAGGCTGACTACTATAAAGGTACCCCACTCTTTGCCATCCATGATGAAGCCCCAAGCAATTTCCCACTGTGTGGTAAACATCCTTAGTGGGAACTAACAGAAATTTTTTCCACCCCATGTTAATAAAGATCTAGTAGGAGCAGAGCTAAAATTAGCTTGAATGGCTAGTGTGGTGTAGTGGGTAAGGTACTTTTTATGTTTTGGGGCCAGTGGAAACCAGGGTTCAAATCTACCCCCCTCCAGCCTTTTTTTTTTTTTTTTGGCCTCTCTGTAATAAAAGCTATTTATTATTAGCTTGGTCCTGTCCCAAAACATACGTCCCCTACCCCTGTGCTGCAGTGCTAAATTCACTCTGAAGAACTTAATTCCTTAAACTCTTGACTTATTCCCTGTTGCAGGCATTAGCCAGCCAAGCCCTCTGTCATTGCCTTGGGAACCGGTTCGGTGAGGTAATTTACTACAGCAGATATAGTGTCATTGAGACATGGCCTTTTCAATACTGTTAATAACCCCACCCAGCCAAGGCTGCCTGCCTATTAGGGATGTGCGAACAGAACGTGGTTCGGATGTTCAGTGATTCGGTTTGGTGGAGTACGGTTTGGCCGAACATTTGGAAAATCAGTATCGATATCGGTGCCGATATCCATGCCGATTTTGAAGATTTTTATTTTTGGTATCAGTATCGTTTGGCCATGAGATACTAAGTTTGTTGTTTTTATGTTTTGTTATATTGTTAATGTGTTTTTTTTTAAAAGTTATTATGAAAGTTATATCTGTTACCAGCTGAGTTTGACCTGTCCAATTTTTTACCCCTCTGTGCTGCCTTATGCGCAGCAGACCGGCCTCTCCTACTTCCCTTCTTGATGTCTTCTAACCCAAAGAATGCACACAAAGATTTTTTATTTTATATATATATATAATATATATAAAAATTTGAATAAAAAATAGTTTGTTTTTATATATATATATATATAATTTATTTTTTATTTGATTTTTTTATCTAATATATATATGTACACTAAATCCAACCTATGGAGCTAAATGGAATATCTAACAACTACAAAGGCCTAGTGCTACAAACACGCTATAAAACGGAATCACTACACACTTTCTCTATCACTAAGCTAACTCCTACAATTATCTATATCTATAGTAACTATCTAATGTCTATCTATCTATATTACAAGGGATGGGGTGGGGGGGACAGACCACTCACACCAAACAACACAGGGAGGGGTACAAAACTGAAATGAAACCTAAATCAATCTAATCCTACTCTAAATAAATCCAAAAACAGGCAAGGGAATCAGGGATGGAATATATATAAAGGGAGGAGGGGAGGATTCAATGGAGGGTAGGAAGAAAGAACACAGGGATGGATAAAAAATAAAAATAACACCTAAATCTATCTAATCTAATCTAAATAAATGATACTAGGGAGGTAAATGTGTGGGATGGGTGAAATAGGAGGAGGATGGCAATGGATTAGGAACACAAACTGCTAGGAGAGCGAGACTTCTGAAAACACCTGCTGTCAGGAACAGTGGCTAGCTCAGAAGGTGTTGGAGGGCAATTACTTTTGTTACTTGCTGCGCCCGCCTTACCGCAAGCCCTATTGGCTCTGTGCAGATTCCATCCTGTCCTCTATTCTGAATTTAGTCACTCTGTGAACTCACCACCAGGGTGCAGTTGGAGTTTTGGTCAAGGTGAGGAGGGACCACACAGACACAACTGTGTGCCTGAGCAGCAAGAGAAGAAATGACTGACTATGCAGTGTGCTGGACTACAAATGCACTACAAATTCTGGATTACAGCAATGAATTTTCTGATTTTGCAAAGTGTAGCAGGAATGAAACTGTTTCAGTTTGAATTGAAAAAACTTCCGCTTCTGCCTACAGTAGGTATGAAAAGTTTTAAAGCCTAAATAATGTATAAATTATGCTTTTTTAAAGTTTAAACTATGCTTTTTTATCTTTTCTAATTTAGAACAATTTTCTTATCCTGCTGTTCATTCCAAACTTAACAAATATTGGAAACATTTGATATTCACACTGAAAAATGTGCCCTTTGAGGCACATTAAATGTTCACAATGAAATGCAACAAAAGTCTTTGGAATAAAAGCGTCTCAGGGGCACCACTATGGGTGATTTCAGATGTACCGGAGCCAATTCACCCTGGCACGGAATCACCCCTCTGATTCCCTGCCAAGGCCACCACGTAACGGCAAACAGACGTGGTAGCCTATCCCGGTGGGGAATCCAGGGGGCGGGGCTGTGTGGCGCAATGTGCAGCTGCACAGCCCCGCCCCCCCTGCTTCCCTGGCCTCCCGCCCTCAAGGAGATGGACGGGTGCCGCGGCCAATGCGCTGCCCCCCCCACGCATTGACCTCGGCCCGGAATCCTGCCACCGATTCCGGGCTGTGGTCTGGGGACAGATGATACGGTCCCCTTCATCATGGACGGGGGGGGGGGAGGGATCTCATTCACCATGCAAACGGGGACGTGGAGACTGAGAATGTCTTGTATGGAAAGAACATCTGGGGGGGAACTTCTGTTCCCCCCAACAGACGTTCCGGGATCATGATCACACCATGGGATTCCACGTGGTTGACCGTGATCTCGTAACGTCTGAAAATATCCTATGTTCAGTTGCAGCAGGGCAGCCCCTGATGGCAAAATTACAGCCAGTACAAAGGGGGGTGGGGGTAGTGGTGGAGACTGAGAATGTCTTGTATGGAAAGAATACCCTTCCATTCTGTAATAGTACTTTCTATTCCTTAAATAGTAACAAGTATATAAAATGAAGAATTATTTGTGGATTACTAAATTAATTCCATTGATTGCTATGCTCTGGGTGCAACAGTCATGATCTCTCTCTGCCTGCCTGTGCTGTCAGTGAGTCAGAGTGACACTGACAGGACCTCCCTCTTGATTTCTGCTGCAGCAGAATTTATTAATTAATCTTCTAGGAGGAGGCGCTGTTGGGAGGAGGCTCAGATGAGGTACACCAGAAGTTGATTGGCTGCAGAGTACTTTCAGTCTGCCTCTCAGGGCTGAGGGAGTGGTGTACGCAGCCTGCTGTTATTTACTTATTGCCATCATGAAAGGCTAAGGCAATAGGCAGGCAGCCTTGGCTGGATGGGGTTATTAACAGCATTGAAAAGGCCATGTCTCAATGACACTATATCTGTTGTAGTAAATTACCTCACCGAACCAGTTCCCAAGGCAGTGACAGAGGGCTTGGCCGGATACTGCCTGCGACAGAGTAAGTCAGACCTTAAGGAATTAAGTTCTTCAGAGTGAACGCAGCACTGCAGCTCAGGGTGTGGGGAAGTATGTTTTGGGATACTTTTATATATAAATAGCTATTTATTTTATAAAATAGCTTTTATTACAGAGGAAAAAGAAAAAGAAAAAGAAAAAAAAAAGCTGGAGGGGGGGTAGATTTGAACCCTGGTTTCCACCGGCCCCAAAACATAAGAACACCATATCCACTATACTACACTAGCTAGTCAAGCAAATTTCAGCCCTGCTCCTACTAGATCTTTATTAACATGGGGTGGAAGATTTTTCTGTTTATTCCCACTGGGGATGTCTGCCACACAGTGGGAAGCTGCTTGGGGCTTCATCAGGGATGGCAAAGAGTGGGGTACCTAACTACACTGTACCATTATATAGTACAGTCAGCCTGAGCTTGGTAATGGCCGGCAAGAAGTCTGTTGCTGGCCTGTCTGACTATGAGGAAGGGGTTCAGGAATGAGTCAGAACTTCAACTTAAGGAATTATGTTCAGAGTCCCAGGAGAGAGCCTTTTTTCACCCCACCCCTAGTCTCTAGTAATCAGAGCAGGGGGCAGGAGGGTAAAAGTAAGTTTTGGAACAGTACGCAGCTGAATAGCTTTTTCTTTTTAATAGAGAGACAAAAAAGGCTGAGAGGTGTGTGTGTGAGATTTGAACTCTGGTCCTCAGCAGCCCCAAAAGGATAAGACACACCCTACCCACTACACTACAGTAGCTATATAGGTTTGTTTTAGTCTTGCTCCTACTAGATCTCTATTGACATGGGGCGGAAGCGCTTTTGGCTTTTATTCCTACTAGGGATGCCTGCCATGCTGTGGGTCACCTCTCTGGAGCTGAGCTTCCAGGTAAAAAGCAATTAGTAAATCAAAGTTTCTGGAGGATCATTCAAGGAAATTGCTTGGGCCAGCCAGAGAGTGGGCAGGGGAAAGTAAGTTTTGGAACAGGAAGCAACCTAATACATATACAATTACACACACAGTAATAATAAGTGTCTGAGCTCTGAGTCAAGGTTTTGACAAAAAGAGAGCAGGCAGGATGAAGGGGGTGGGGGGAGACGGGGGACAGAGTTGTCCAGGACTCCGGGTAGTGGGACACGTGGGACCAGGAGGGAGGAGAATGGTAGAGAGCACAATGCAGTGACCAAGCCAGTGTTTGGGGACATCTATCTAATACCTACTATGGGAATGGATGGATAAAGGAAGATCACGCCCCCAGCCACCGTGCCCCTGGGGGAGGACTGGGGTGGGGATTCAGATTCACGTCAATGATCCAACATGCCTTTCTTTTATTTTCTGTTTCTGACACTTTATCCATTGCCCATGCCCCTGACAGACAATGCCTCCCTCCTGCCCAAGTGCCCCCTTTGAGCAGAAGTGAGTGTATTAGTCAGCATTGTCTGGAATGTGATCCCATCCCGTCCTGTCCTTGTCCCGTTCTTGTCCTTGCAGAGTTCGGCCGCCTGAGGAGCTGGTGGTTCCCCTGCATGTCCCATAACGTCCTGCATAGGGTGCCCCCCCCAGTTCAAGTTAGTACCTCCCCCACCCTTACACCCTGCTGCCCCCACACTTCTTGTGTGTGTTTGACTCACAACACCCTCTGGAGGATGACACTGTCCTGCTGCTGCTGCCCCATTCCAAAGGCACCCACTACACTCTGGTTTTGCCCCTCCTGACTCCCGAGTCCCCAAAACCTAAACCAGCACCCATGGTGCTACCACATCCCACCTAGTCCAGAGGAGCTAGATCCTCCTCTAAATAAAGCTCTGCAGTACATTGCTACTTTGCACATTGCTTTCTCCACACCACAACAAGTATGTGCGGCAGTGCCCATCGCCTGCAATGGGGGGGGTAGGGAAGGGGGAGGTGTCCACTCAGCCGCC
Organism: Sphenodon punctatus; assembly: GCA_003113815.1. Lineage (NCBI taxonomy): Eukaryota > Metazoa > Chordata > Lepidosauria > Sphenodontia > Sphenodontidae > Sphenodon > Sphenodon punctatus. Next base: position 2,572,850 of record QEPC01002794.1, read on the forward strand.
CTATTGTATGATGCCGGCAGTGCTCATGGTGGCTGCCAGGGAGGGGTGGCGGAATGAAGCCTCCTGCAAGTCTCAAAGCGGAGACATACTGCATCAGATGTTATTGCGAAGCAGAAACCATGGAATTGAGGAAATAATGACGGGAAACTGGTGGGAAGTTGCATGTAATGCCGCACTATCGAAAATAAATGCCAGAGCAGAAAGAGCAGCTACCACTTCAGCCCTAAGTACAACAGGGGAGTCTTGTACAGACAGGGAGTTGCAGAATAATGGCCATAATTGTGCTGGGGGAGAGACCTGGACAGAGGAGAACTGAGTGAGGGAGCTTTGTACAGGAGGAGAGATGGGCAGCATTATGCCAGGTGGAGAGTTCTGTACATGGACACAGCAGAGTCAGGGAGCCCTGTACAAGGAGTGAGCTAGCCAGGAGGTCCTGTACAGGGGGGGTTTCTTATAGAAAGCAGAATGGCCAGTGTTGTACAAGGAAAAGAGCTGTGACAGTGGGGAGAAGTGTAAGACTCCTGTACAAGCCGTGAGTTAGAGAGGTCATAGAGAGCAGAGTTTTTAGAAGTTTGCAATGCTTAAACGAAACCAAACTTGTTATATTCTTAGTAAAGCAGGGAGTTACCAGTAAAAATCCAGCTCCACCTTGCTTGCTAATTGAAGGAAGTAAAAACCTTCTAAACTGAAGAGAGCAGATCTTCCACCTTAGCCTCCTCTTAGCCCTGCTTCCATAGTGGTTACGCTGTTCAGCATTCTACTGCGCCAGCAGGACACATTTTCTCCATTGCATTGTATTTAACAAAAAATGTGGATCCTCCATAATAAAAAAAACTTCATCAGGAAGTATCCAGTACAGTTAATGGCAAGCTGTAAGGGTCTCCATCTTGTGGTTGATTTGGCGGGAGATAGTTTGGGGGTGCTGCTGGTATAATGTGCATCTACCTGTACAGCGGCATCCTGACATACTCTGACGGAACTGGTGTCGGAGGTGGTGTTGAGGTCCCCAAAGATAATAGTCTTGGGGGACTTCAACATCCATGCCAACGCCAGTCTTGGCAGGGTGGAGCATACGTTCATGGCAACCATGGACCTGTCTCAAGTTGTCATCGACCCAACACATGATGGAGGACATACCCTTGAAGATCAGCTTCTGCACTGGCCTTGAGGTGGGGGAATCTGTTAGTGGGGGAGGTGTCAGCAGAGCCCTTGTTGTGGACAGATCATTACCTCCTGGTGGCCTGTCTCCTGGCTCCTGTCTTCCGCCGGAAGGGTGTGGAACCAGTTTGGTTGGTTCGCCCTTGGAAACTGATGAAACCTGAGAGGTTCCAGAATGCTCTTGGGGAGTTACCCTCTGATCTTGACAGCTGTCCACTCGATGACGTCTTGGTTTTGTGGAATACTCTGTCTCCCGCCAAATCAACCACAAGATGGAGACCCTCACAGCCTGCCATTAACTGCACTGGATACCTCCTAACGGACCACGATCCCTAAAAATAATTGCTACACACCCCCTGTCCCACGTGGCTGTGGTTAGGAAGGAATAGGTGGGTCTACCTCCCACCCCAGCAAGGGGGGTAGTGATGTACACTGGTAACAGTATAAGATGCAGGAAGCTTGCTAATGGAAGCCTGGCAAAAGAGGCTCGCTAAGAAATGGGATTCCCATGTATGAACTGCAGAAAGCTTTGCTTGATGCTAAAGAGGAAATTTAGTTAAAGGTGTGAGCTGCAGAAACCATTAGTTACTTATGTAAACAATGTATAAGGTTGAAGGAAACCTAATTAAGAAAACAGTGGCTGATGGAAACCATAAATATTGTGAGCCAGAAGGAGGATGACCAAGGATGGTATATTGATGGCTGAAGGGAGCCATACAAATCTGAATGATGTGGACAGTCCCACCATCAGATATCCTTAAGGAATCTATAACTAGGCTGAAGGAAGCATCAAGTGGAGGATTCCTCCCTGATAGGAGAAATCTGTGGCCATATACCCAAAGGGGGTAGTATCTATTCTTGTTGTTCAGATTGAACAAGGTCTTAAGGGTCCCAGTGAGGGAGTAACCGGAAAGGTTGGGTGGACTGGCCTCCCAAACCTATGAGGGGTAAGCGTACAAAGGTAATAATGGGTGACTTCAATTACCCTAATATTGATTGGGGGAATGCTTCCTCATTGACGTGGAGGTCAATTTTTTGGATGCCCTAAAATGACTACTTCCTAGAACAGCTGGTTCTGGAACCTACAAGAGGAGGAGCTATTCTAGATCTAGTCCTGAGTGGCATGCAGGACCTGGTGCAAGAAGTAACTGTGGTGGAGCCACTAGGCAATAGCGATCATAATATGATCACATTTGACATAATTTCTGTAGGGAGAAAGATAAATAAAAGTACAGCAGTAGCATTTAACTTTAAAAAGGGAGATATGACAAAATGAGGAAACTAGTTAAAAAGAAACTAAAAAGCTCAGTTGCAAGGGCTACAAGTTTGCAAGAGGTGTGGAGACTGTTTAAAAGCACCCTTCTGAAAGCCCAGATTAAATGCATCCCTCAAGTTAAAAAAGGAAGCAGGAAGCCCAAACGTCTTCCACTGTGCTTAAATGGGGAGGTGGAGGAGGCTATTAGAGCCAAAAAGGCATCCTTTAAGAAATGGAAAGATACTCCCAATGAAAATAATACAAAAGAGCATAAACACTGGCAACGTAAATGTAAAGTGTTAATAAGGCAGGCCAAGAGAGATTTTGAAGGGAGGCTTGCTAAAGAGGCAAAAACAAGCAGCAAAAACTTTTTCAAATACATCAGAAGCAAGAAGACTGCTAGGGAATCAGTTGGGCCATTAGATGACAAGGCAGTAAAAGAGGCACTCATGGAGGATAAGGACATTGCAGAGAAGCTGAATGAGTTCTTTGCATCGGTCTTCACTGCGGAGGATTTTCGAGAGGTACCCATGCCGGATCCTTGCTTTGTAGGTGAGGAATTGGAAGAGCTGTTACAAATCAATGTGATGCTGGAGAATGTTCTAGGGCAAATTGACAAACTGAATACTAACAAGTCACCAGGGCCAGATGGCATTCACCCCAGAGTTCTGAAGGAACTTAAATATGAAATCACAGACCTACTGTTAGTAATTTGTAACCTGTCACTAAAATTTGCCACTGTACCCGAGGACTGGAGGGTGGCAAATCTAACCCCGATATTTAAAAAGGGATCCAGAGGTGATCCTGGAAATTACAGACCAGTAAGCTTGACGTCTGTGCTGGGCAAAATGGTGGAAACCATCATTAAGGACAGAATTACAGGGCATGTTGACAAACATGACTTAATGGGGAAGAGTCAACACGGATTTAGTAAAGG